>CATKWJ010000355.1:0-24785 GCA_949825065.1 Odontocerum albicorne | reverse complement strand
ATATATATATATATATTTTATTTTTTATTTTTTTTTTTTGGCCTAAACAATGTTACTAAAAAGTCATCCAGGCCAAAAAATAAAAAATGCTGTAAGGAAGCTGCTGAGGGATCTCCAGGTAGATCTGATGTCAGAATCCAATATTTACAGTTCGCGAAGTAACTGAAAACCTAAAATAAACATATATAACCCTTCGCTAAAACCAAACTGATTATCGATAGGATAAAATATCTCGTCTCGTTCGGTATAACTGGCTGACCGACCGGCACACACGAGGATAGTATAAACCTTAACCGCGTATGTCGCGCTCGTCTATCTCCATAACTCTCTCTATGCATAAATACACATATCTAAAAAGATTAATCTCGGATTAAGTTGGTGGCCCTGAAAAGGGCCGTTTTGTCTAGCAGGTAGGTGGGTGGCGGCGGATGTGCCAGGACGAGCTTAGCCCCCGAAACCGTACAGGGTGCGTCCCTGACGTTTCAGGGCGTAGACTACGTCCATGGCGGTGACGGTCTTCCTCTTCGCGTGCTCGGTGTAGGTGACAGCGTCCCTGATCACGTTCTCGAGGAACACCTTCAGTACGCCGCGGGTCTCCTCGTAGATGAGGCCCGATATGCGTTTGACACCTCCACGGCGAGCGAGACGACGGATGGCAGGCTTGGTGATGCCCTGGATATTATCACGGAGAACCTTCCTGTGGCGCTTGGCTCCTCCTTTCCCCAGACCTTTTCCTCCCTTGCCTCTTCCGGTCATGTTGAACTTCGGTGCTGGTTACTGTTGTTTGATACTGTCTGTCAGAGAGCTCCTCTCGCTTGCGATCTGAACTGATCAGAATCGGCTCAACAAGTTGCTATATATAGACGTCCAGCGCAAACGGACCAAAGTGCGCGTGCGCGTTCGCACGCCAGAGGCGTAGCGGCGTTCTATTTAACGGTGTATTAAAGAAAGAAGAAGAAGAAAAAGAAAAGAAAGAAGAAAATATAATTTGAGAATCGAAAAGTTCAAATGAAATCTCGGATTTGACCTCGTTCAGCAGTGAGATTATTAATCTTCACAAATATACATATTCGCATCTCGCGTCCGAGACTGGAAAGAAAACGAGATAGAGACGAATATGTCACATGTTATACTGAAGAGACCTAGGAATTGTAAACACATTGAATTCAATTATACATATTAGTATTGAACGTAATTTTAAACAATGACCTTGTTATTATAACTTTTTATTATTATTATTACTATTACTACTACTACTACTACTACTACTACTACTACTACTACTACTACTACTACTACTCATACACTGCTGCATTTTTTTTTTTTTTTTTTTTCTTTTCTTTAATACCGTTACACATTCGCACATTTTATGTTTGTTTATTATTATCATATTTTTGTATTTATCATTATTATTATTACTGTTATATAATAATAATAATAATTATTATTATTATATAGTAATAATAATAATAATAATAATCATCATCATCATTTGCTTTCCGCGTTCGCGAGCGAGTGGAGTACGTATATTTTTGTACGCCAATGGCCGAGAGCACGGGCCAGAGGAGGTACGCCCATCTGCGCGACCGTTATGATTCGTTTTCATCCCCCCCCCTATTTTTCGGTTCGGCTCGGCTGATATGTCTATATAATGCCGGTGACAGAGTCGCGGAGCGATCATCAGACGACACACACCAGCTATCGAGAGACCTACACGCACCACTACACCATATTACTATGGCTCGTACAAAGCAGACAGCGCGCAAGTCCACCGGAGGAAAGGCGCCCAGGAAGCAACTCGCTACCAAGGCTGCCCGAAAGAGCGCACCCGCCACCGGGGGCGTGAAGAAGCCCCATCGCTACAGGCCCGGCACCGTGGCCCTCCGTGAGATCCGCCGTTACCAGAAGAGCACCGAATTGCTCATCCGCAAACTGCCCTTCCAGAGGCTGGTCCGTGAGATCGCCCAGGACTTCAAGACCGACCTCCGCTTCCAGAGCTCCGCCGTTATGGCCCTGCAGGAGGCTAGCGAGGCCTACCTCGTCGGTCTCTTCGAGGACACCAACCTTTGCGCCATCCACGCCAAGCGCGTCACCATCATGCCGAAAGACATCCAGCTGGCGAGGAGGATCCGCGGCGAACGCGCTTAAATAGTCGCGTGAGCGATAATTTATTGTGACTGACACTGCAGAAAACACACACGCATCACATCAAAAGGCCCTTTTCAGGGCCGCAAATTGATTTTTTTTTAGATATTATTATTGTTTTAGATATCGTGAAAGTTAGTTCTCCTCCTCGGCCGCGGCATATTTAATCATCGGTAATTGATTAAACATTTTGAAATTCAACTTTTTTTACAATAATAACAACGACACGAACATCGTTGTGTGTCAAAATAACAATACTAGTAACGAGTGTGCCGCGAGGTTTAGATTTTGCGAGAGTAGGTACCGGCGACGACACCTACCGCCAGATATATTAATTAAAAGTAATATTTATTTGTTTAGAAAAAAGTTAATTGTCTATGTTTCGCGCGTGCGCGCTAGGCACGGCGTCGTCATGTCAACGACAAACAAACACCTGTCAATTATCGTTTTGACGTTTCATAATGTATCGTTTCCAGTTTATGTTGAATTATTGTTAAAAAGAAAAAAGAAATTATGCATTTCTTTCTTCCGATTGTCATTATTATTATTATTATTGTTTTTTTTTTTTTTTTTTTTTTTTCGTCTCTTACTTGTTTATTTGAATGTTTCTTTTATTTTAACTATATATTCAGACGGAGGATATTTAATTACGATTCGCCGCGAGATTAAAGTTCTCGAAAAATCTAATTATTCCTGTTGTTCTAACAACATACATATGTGAGCGTTGTCCCACTAAAAACGAATCAAAGTTCTTCACCACTAAAAAATAAGTCTTCCACAATTACGCGAGTCTACTTGGTTGAGTTTTGTGATATACCATACACATACATACATACATATGTTTAATTTAATATTGAATTATTACTCTTTTTATTATTATTACTAATGCTTTTTGTATATCCTGTAAATGCCAGTTTAAGGTGAAGTTTTGTATTATCATCATCATTATTATTATTATTATTTTTTTTTTTTTATTATTTTGTTGTGAATTCAGTCACTCTCTCTCTCTCTCTCTCTCTCTCTCTCTCTCTCTCTCTCTCTCTCTCTCTCTCTCTCTCTCTCTCTCTCTCTCTCTCTCTCTCTCTCTCTCTCTCTCTCTCTCTCTCTCTCTCTCTCTCTCTCTCTCTCTCTCTCTCTCTCTCTCTCTCTCTCTCTCTCTCTCTCTCTCTCTCTCTCTCTCTCTCTCTCTCTCTCTCTCTCTCTCTCTCTCTCTCTCTCTCTCTCTCTCTATCTCTTTTAAGAATGACAAATATAATTCCATTATCAGCTTATCTGGATGGATTATTATTATTATACTATCGCCAGCCATTAGTAAAACAGCGGGCGAGGGCTTTATACACAATCTTAATAAATAAATATATGTTATTGTATATATATATTATTTACAGTTAAGGTGGCTATAGTCAACATCGTGGAGGTAATAAGGGGAGACACATCGTTATATGTTGTTTTTATCGAGCACCGTTTATTCCACTTTTCATAATCGTACAACCCTTCCTGTTTCGAGGCTTTCTTTCACCTCACCGTTATAAAAAGCGGAATATAAACGTTGATTTTGGAAAACAAACAGATCACATAGATAATTTTAAATATTTATTATAATAATATGCTGTCCTGCGAATGGATGAATGAATGAATTTCAGTAAGCCGGAGCCGGCCGAATGGTCAGTAATTATCTACCAAACAACGACGACTCGTCATTCGACGACTCGGCTCAGATAGGTAGTCCAAGTGGTGAATAGCTTATTCGGAGTCTCGGTCCGATGGTAGGACGCGCCATACTCGTTCATCGGATAATTTCCGACTGTTAAATCCGAAATTTAGGTTTATACTGAATGGGTGTGAGTGAAAAATATAATGAAGGCGAGATGATGGTGAATAAAATAAAACAGATAGGCAGGCAGGCAGGCGGTACCACCACCTATATACCGTGCGCTGAGCGACACGCGCTCGCTCACTCACTCACTCACTCACTCACTCACTCACTCGTATTATCAAAAGATTTATATAATCGCTAATATATATTTGTTGGCCCTGAAAAGGGCCTTTTGTTGATTGAATGTCTTAAAGGTCTACACAATAAATGCCACCACGAGCTTTACGCCTTCTTCTCGGTCTTCTTGGGCAACAGAACGGCCTGGATGTTCGGCAGGACGCCACCCTGGGCGATGGTCACCCCGGACAGGAGCTTGTTCAGCTCCTCGTCGTTGCGGATGGCCAGCTGCAGATGCCTGGGGATGATTCTGGTCTTCTTGTTGTCGCGGGCCGCGTTGCCGGCCAACTCGAGAACTTCAGCAGCGAGGTATTCCATGACGGCGGCGAGGTAGACGGGAGCTCCGGCACCGACCCTCTCGGCGTAGTTGCCCTTCCTGAGCAGACGGTGGATACGGCCGACGGGGAACTGCAGACCGGCACGGTTAGAACGGGACTTTGCCTTTCCCTTCACTTTGCCACCCTTTCCGCGTCCAGACATGATGCTGCGTCGATTAGATAGAATAAAAAAAAAAACAAGAGATATATATAGCGGAGAGCGATGTCGTCTTTGTGTGTGTATGGATACAGTGCCGAACGGGGCAAACTCACACTTTTCGTTATAATATTACACGCGGTCTGCACTCGCGGACTCCACCCTACACCGCGTACAATGCACGACTTCAGTCCGCGCACCGTCAGCTTACTCGGACGGGATACTCGACAAAGTCGATAACCCCCGGTCTAGCGAAAATTTATATTCACCGAGGCTCGCTCTCTCTCTATCTCTAGTGAAAATAATATACAGATATATATATATTAATATATATTCAAAATGCCGCCCAAGACGAGTGGAAAGGCCGCCAAGAAGTCCGGCAAGGCCCAGAAGAACATCTCCAAGGGGGACAAGAAGAAGACCAAGCGAAGGAGGAAGGAATCGTACGCCATCTACATCTACAAAGTGCTGAAGCAGGTGCACCCCGACACCGGCATCAGCAGCAAGGCGATGAGCATCATGAACAGTTTCGTCAACGACATCTTCGAGCGCATCGCCGCCGAGGCCTCCCGTCTCGCCCACTACAACAAGAGGAGCACCATCACCAGCAGGGAGATCCAGACCGCCGTCAGGCTCCTGCTCCCCGGCGAGCTGGCCAAGCACGCCGTCAGCGAGGGCACCAAGGCCGTCACCAAGTACACCAGCAGCAAGTGAACGACGACTGCGACCGACCGACGATGATGATGATGATGATTATGACGACGACAGGCCTCCTCCGCCTCCGGCCGACCTGCCGGGTGACGTGGGCCTCGCTCACTCGCCCGGTCACTTGATCAATCAACCAATCGAATCAATCTATATCTATCTATCTATCTATCTATCTATCACAAAAGGCCCTTTTCAGGGCCAACAATAATATGACGGACAAAAAGAAAGAAAATCTAGAACCTTAGACGAGAGAGAGAGATACATATCCATAATGATGATAATAATAATTTTAAGAAAATTAAAAAACAAAACAAAAAAAAAACACGTACAGAGACCGCACTCGATACAATATTATGTATTATATAATCAATTAATCGTGACATTCTATCACCCGCACTCAACTGTCATTCTGACAGATGAGATCTGACAGACGGGCAGGCTGGCCAACCGCGAGGTTATAAATTCATATGCTTCATCAAGTTTGTTTTTTTTTTTCTTCTTCTTCTTCTTTTTTTTTTGTTTTTCATCTCTTTGTCTATTGTCTATGAATTACGATATTTTGTTTGAAGTTAAGGCATTAACGCTGTCCGTCGAGGTTTAAAGATATTTTTTTATCAAATACTGTTTTATCAAACACTGTTTATTCCACTTGGAATAAAAATAATAATTATAATTTAATAAGCAGTGTTCGATGAAATAAATAACAATCACGATATTATTATTATAGAACGTGCGTGAAGGGAGCGTAGCGTCAAGTGGCGCGAACCCTGACTCGCGGTCAGATAGATAGATCGATCCGATATTGACAGAACATTCATTCATTCGTTCGTTCATTTATTAAGTTATTTATTTATTTATTTATTTATTTATTGCCGACAGACAGACAGACAGACAGGCTGACGGCCGTTTCGGTGGTATCGTATCGGACGATAGCTGACCGATCGACCTATCTATCTATCTATCTATCTATCTGCGTACGTATTCGTACTCTATAGATTCCTTCGTTCGTTCCCGCCGGACGCGTCCTGTCGCGTTTCGACTAGACAATGTTCGACATATATACATGTTTGTTTCCTATCCTATCCTATTTTTATTCTCCCTCTAATCGTATATGTCAGGTAAGGGGTCAGTTTCTTCCGATCATTATCACTATAATAATTATCATCATTCCAGAGACACGAAACAATCACGCGGCGTGTCCAGAGCATTCTAGGTAAAGACTCACTCACACCGGGTGATCTCTTCGGGATTATTATATCCGTTCGGTACGTCATTTTCGGGTCTGGATCTCGCATCTAAACGTTTAAAAATTATAATTTTATTTAATTAATGTACAAGTTCGTCGTCGGCCGATACGTATCGGATCCGATGCGGCCGGTACGATGGGGCCGATCTCAGGCGAGATCGGACACAGAGAGAGAACGGACGCCTCTCTGCTACGGCGAGCCCGTTTATTCGCGTCCCTCGGTCAAACGGTGCATTATTGATTGTTAATTATGGCACAGTCGCGTGACGACGGTCTCTCTCGACCCATCGGCCGGCGGTCATGCGGATTTTTATCATTTATTGAGGTTTTACGCGGTTTTTAGTCGCGCATTACGACGGACCGCCGGACGATTTCCGATTTGAAAACCGTATAACGCGACACGGCCGTCTAGCATCGCGGCCGTTTCACTCTCGAGGCGAGCCCTCATATTTGATGTTCGAGCTCGAAGTGCCGCGATCCCGTACCCGATCGGCGTTATCGAGCTATTTTCGAAAATATACGGAGTTCTAAACAGAAATGGGACCGATTTTTCAGTTCAAAATCGACAAGTGCAAACGTCGCGCTCACGTTGCGGTCGCGCGTTCGTTCGGCGTCGCGGTAATACCCTCTCGTCGAGCAAAGACTCACCGCCGCTCACTCCAAGCAAGCAAAAGTGATCATTCTCCTCACTCATCTTCTTTCTCCGACGACACGAAGCTCAAGAATAATAACGAATAATATGGCAGATACGGCAGCACCCGCGGCGGCATCTCCCGTGCCGGCGACCCCCGCGAAGAAGGCGAAATCTTCGGCTGCCGCCAAGAAGCCGAAGGCTAAACCGTCCCACCCGAAGACTTCCGAGATGGTGAACAACGCCATCAAGGAGCTGAAGGAGAGGGGCGGATCGTCCCTGCAGGCGATCAAGAAATACATCTCGGCCAACTACAAGGTCGACGCTGACAAGATCGCTCCCTTCATCAAGAAATACCTGAAGGGCGCCGTCGAGTCGGGCGCGCTCGTCCAGACCAAGGGCAAGGGCGCTTCCGGCTCGTTCAAACTGGAGGCTTCGAAGGCGAAGGCGTCGTCCGGCGCCAAGAAACCCAAGGCCGCGGCCGGCAGGAAACGTTCGACTTCCGCCGCCGCCGCTCCGAAGGAGAAGAAGGGTGCCGAGAAGGCGGCCGGAGCCGGCAGGAAGAAGCCCGCAGCGAAGAAGGCGGCCGCCGCCGCCAAGCCGAAAAAGGCGGCGTCCTCCGCATCCTCGTCTCCGGCGAAGAAGGCCGCGCCCGCGAAGAAGGCCGCCGCGAAGCCGAAGAGCCCGACCAAGGCCAAGAAGAGCGCGAAGCCGCCCACGAAGAAGCCCAAGGCCCCGAAGCCGAAGAAGGCCGCGGCTCCCAAGAGCAAACCCGCGGCCAAGAAGGCGGCGGCGAAGAAGTAAACCGGCACGACGGACGGCACCGCACGTACACGCGAATAATATTCCGCGGTGTGCGTGTATGTTAGCAACAGCACGCCGGGTCACGCGGCTCGATGATGTACGCACTACACACGAGATTGACAGACGAGATGGTGGCGATGATGATGATGATAGAGGAAGGAGCGTGAACTATGCGAGACTAAACAAAGAAACAAAAAAGCCCTTTTCAGGGCTACCAAACACTTTTATGACGATAAATGAAATGATCAAAGAACTAAAGTAGAAAATAAACATATACATATAAACATATATATGCATATATATATATATATATATATATATATATATATATATATATATATATATATATATATATATATATATATATATATATATATATATATATATATATATATATATATATATATATATATATATATATATATATATATATATATATATATATATATATATATATATATATATATATATATATATATATGTTTATTTTAGGTTTTCAGTTACTTCGCGAACTGTAAATATTGGATTCTGACATCAGATCTACCTGGAGATCCATCAGCAGCTTCCTTACTGTAATATATATATATATATATATATATATATATATATATATATATATATATATATATATATATATATATATATATATATATATATATATATATATATATATATATATATATATATATATATATATATATATATATATATATATATATATATATATATATATATATATATATATATATATATATATATATATATATATATATATATATATATATATATATATATATATATATATATTTTATTTTTTATTTTTTTTTTTTGGCCTAAACAATGTTACTAAAAAGTCATCCAGGCCAAAAAATAAAAAATGCTGTAAGGAAGCTGCTGAGGGATCTCCAGGTAGATCTGATGTCAGAATCCAATATTTACAGTTCGCGAAGTAACTGAAAACCTAAAATAAACATATATAACCCTTCGCTAAAACCAAACTGATTATCGATAGGATAAAATATCTCGTCTCGTTCGGTATAACTGGCTGACCGACCGGCACACACGAGGATAGTATAAACCTTAACCGCGTATGTCGCGCTCGTCTATCTCCATAACTCTCTCTATGCATAAATACACATATCTAAAAAGATTAATCTCGGATTAAGTTGGTGGCCCTGAAAAGGGCCGTTTTGTCTAGCAGGTAGGTGGGTGGCGGCGGATGTGCCAGGACGAGCTTAGCCCCCGAAACCGTACAGGGTGCGTCCCTGACGTTTCAGGGCGTAGACTACGTCCATGGCGGTGACGGTCTTCCTCTTCGCGTGCTCGGTGTAGGTGACAGCGTCCCTGATCACGTTCTCGAGGAACACCTTCAGTACGCCGCGGGTCTCCTCGTAGATGAGGCCCGATATGCGTTTGACACCTCCACGGCGAGCGAGACGACGGATGGCAGGCTTGGTGATGCCCTGGATATTATCACGGAGAACCTTCCTGTGGCGCTTGGCTCCTCCTTTCCCCAGACCTTTTCCTCCCTTGCCTCTTCCGGTCATGTTGAACTTCGGTGCTGGTTACTGTTGTTTGATACTGTCTGTCAGAGAGCTCCTCTCGCTTGCGATCTGAACTGATCAGAATCGGCTCAACAAGTTGCTATATATAGACGTCCAGCGCAAACGGACCAAAGTGCGCGTGCGCGTTCGCACGCCAGAGGCGTAGCGGCGTTCTATTTAACGGTGTATTAAAGAAAGAAGAAGAAGAAAAAGAAAAGAAAGAAGAAAATATAATTTGAGAATCGAAAAGTTCAAATGAAATCTCGGATTTGACCTCGTTCAGCAGTGAGATTATTAATCTTCACAAATATACATATTCGCATCTCGCGTCCGAGACTGGAAAGAAAACGAGATAGAGACGAATATGTCACATGTTATACTGAAGAGACCTAGGAATTGTAAACACATTGAATTCAATTATACATATTAGTATTGAACGTAATTTTAAACAATGACCTTGTTATTATAACTTTTTATTATTATTATTACTATTACTACTACTACTACTACTACTACTACTACTACTACTACTACTACTACTACTACTCATACACTGCTGCATTTTTTTTTTTTTTTTTTTTCTTTTCTTTAATACCGTTACACATTCGCACATTTTATGTTTGTTTATTATTATCATATTTTTGTATTTATCATTATTATTATTACTGTTATATAATAATAATAATAATTATTATTATTATATAGTAATAATAATAATAATAATAATCATCATCATCATTTGCTTTCCGCGTTCGCGAGCGAGTGGAGTACGTATATTTTTGTACGCCAATGGCCGAGAGCACGGGCCAGAGGAGGTACGCCCATCTGCGCGACCGTTATGATTCGTTTTCATCCCCCCCCCTATTTTTCGGTTCGGCTCGGCTGATATGTCTATATAATGCCGGTGACAGAGTCGCGGAGCGATCATCAGACGACACACACCAGCTATCGAGAGACCTACTCTACTACTAATATACACACGCACCACTACACCATATTACTATGGCTCGTACAAAGCAGACAGCGCGCAAGTCCACCGGAGGAAAGGCGCCCAGGAAGCAACTCGCTACCAAGGCTGCCCGAAAGAGCGCACCCGCCACCGGGGGCGTGAAGAAGCCCCATCGCTACAGGCCCGGCACCGTGGCCCTCCGTGAGATCCGCCGTTACCAGAAGAGCACCGAATTGCTCATCCGCAAACTGCCCTTCCAGAGGCTGGTCCGTGAGATCGCCCAGGACTTCAAGACCGACCTCCGCTTCCAGAGCTCCGCCGTTATGGCCCTGCAGGAGGCTAGCGAGGCCTACCTCGTCGGTCTCTTCGAGGACACCAACCTTTGCGCCATCCACGCCAAGCGCGTCACCATCATGCCGAAAGACATCCAGCTGGCGAGGAGGATCCGCGGCGAACGCGCTTAAATAGTCGCGTGAGCGATAATTTATTGTGACTGACACTGCAGAAAACACACACGCATCACATCAAAAGGCCCTTTTCAGGGCCGCAAATTGATTTTTTTTTAGATATTATTATTGTTTTAGATATCGTGAAAGTTAGTTCTCCTCCTCGGCCGCGGCATATTTAATCATCGGTAATTGATTAAACATTTTGAAATTCAACTTTTTTTACAATAATAACAACGACACGAACATCGTTGTGTGTCAAAATAACAATACTAGTAACGAGTGTGCCGCGAGGTTTAGATTTTGCGAGAGTAGGTACCGGCGACGACACCTACCGCCAGATATATTAATTAAAAGTAATATTTATTTGTTTAGAAAAAAGTTAATTGTCTATGTTTCGCGCGTGCGCGCTAGGCACGGCGTCGTCATGTCAACGACAAACAAACACCTGTCAATTATCGTTTTGACGTTTCATAATGTATCGTTTCCAGTTTATGTTGAATTATTGTTAAAAAGAAAAAAGAAATTATGCATTTCTTTCTTCCGATTGTCATTATTATTATTATTATTGTTTTTTTTTTTTTTTTTTTTTTTTCGTCTCTTACTTGTTTATTTGAATGTTTCTTTTATTTTAACTATATATTCAGACGGAGGATATTTAATTACGATTCGCCGCGAGATTAAAGTTCTCGAAAAATCTAATTATTCCTGTTGTTCTAACAACATACATATGTGAGCGTTGTCCCACTAAAAACGAATCAAAGTTCTTCACCACTAAAAAATAAGTCTTCCACAATTACGCGAGTCTACTTGGTTGAGTTTTGTGATATACCATACACATACATACATACATATGTTTAATTTAATATTGAATTATTACTCTTTTTATTATTATTACTAATGCTTTTTGTATATCCTGTAAATGCCAGTTTAAGGTGAAGTTTTGTATTATCATCATCATTATTATTATTATTATTTTTTTTTTTTTATTATTTTGTTGTGAATTCAGTCACTCTCTCTCTCTCTCTCTCTCTCTCTCTCTCTCTCTCTCTCTCTCTCTCTCTCTCTCTCTCTCTCTCTCTCTCTCTCTCTCTCTCTCTCTCTCTCTCTCTCTCTCTCTCTCTCTCTCTCTCTCTCTCTCTCTCTCTCTCTCTCTCTCTCTCTCTCTCTCTCTCTCTCTCTCTCTCTCTCTCTCTCTCTCTCTCTCTCTCTCTCTCTCTCTCTCTCTCTCTCTCTCTCTCTCTCTCTCTCTCTCTCTCTCTCTATCTCTTTTAAGAATGACAAATATAATTCCATTATCAGCTTATCTGGATGGATTATTATTATTATACTATCGCCAGCCATTAGTAAAACAGCGGGCGAGGGCTTTATACACAATCTTAATAAATAAATATATGTTATTGTATATATATATTATTTACAGTTAAGGTGGCTATAGTCAACATCGTGGAGGTAATAAGGGGAGACACATCGTTATATGTTGTTTTTATCGAGCACCGTTTATTCCACTTTTCATAATCGTACAACCCTTCCTGTTTCGAGGCTTTCTTTCACCTCACCGTTATAAAAAGCGGAATATAAACGTTGATTTTGGAAAACAAACAGATCACATAGATAATTTTAAATATTTATTATAATAATATGCTGTCCTGCGAATGGATGAATGAATGAATTTCAGTAAGCCGGAGCCGGCCGAATGGTCAGTAATTATCTACCAAACAACGACGACTCGTCATTCGACGACTCGGCTCAGATAGGTAGTCCAAGTGGTGAATAGCTTATTCGGAGTCTCGGTCCGATGGTAGGACGCGCCATACTCGTTCATCGGATAATTTCCGACTGTTAAATCCGAAATTTAGGTTTATACTGAATGGGTGTGAGTGAAAAATATAATGAAGGCGAGATGATGGTGAATAAAATAAAACAGATAGGCAGGCAGGCAGGCGGTACCACCACCTATATACCGTGCGCTGAGCGACACGCGCTCGCTCACTCACTCACTCACTCACTCACTCACTCACTCGTATTATCAAAAGATTTATATAATCGCTAATATATATTTGTTGGCCCTGAAAAGGGCCTTTTGTTGATTGAATGTCTTAAAGGTCTACACAATAAATGCCACCACGAGCTTTACGCCTTCTTCTCGGTCTTCTTGGGCAACAGAACGGCCTGGATGTTCGGCAGGACGCCACCCTGGGCGATGGTCACCCCGGACAGGAGCTTGTTCAGCTCCTCGTCGTTGCGGATGGCCAGCTGCAGATGCCTGGGGATGATTCTGGTCTTCTTGTTGTCGCGGGCCGCGTTGCCGGCCAACTCGAGAACTTCAGCAGCGAGGTATTCCATGACGGCGGCGAGGTAGACGGGAGCTCCGGCACCGACCCTCTCGGCGTAGTTGCCCTTCCTGAGCAGACGGTGGATACGGCCGACGGGGAACTGCAGACCGGCACGGTTAGAACGGGACTTTGCCTTTCCCTTCACTTTGCCACCCTTTCCGCGTCCAGACATGATGCTGCGTCGATTAGATAGAATAAAAAAAAAAACAAGAGATATATATAGCGGAGAGCGATGTCGTCTTTGTGTGTGTATGGATACAGTGCCGAACGGGGCAAACTCACACTTTTCGTTATAATATTACACGCGGTCTGCACTCGCGGACTCCACCCTACACCGCGTACAATGCACGACTTCAGTCCGCGCACCGTCAGCTTACTCGGACGGGATACTCGACAAAGTCGATAACCCCCGGTCTAGCGAAAATTTATATTCACCGAGGCTCGCTCTCTCTCTATCTCTAGTGAAAATAATATACAGATATATATATATTAATATATATTCAAAATGCCGCCCAAGACGAGTGGAAAGGCCGCCAAGAAGTCCGGCAAGGCCCAGAAGAACATCTCCAAGGGGGACAAGAAGAAGACCAAGCGAAGGAGGAAGGAATCGTACGCCATCTACATCTACAAAGTGCTGAAGCAGGTGCACCCCGACACCGGCATCAGCAGCAAGGCGATGAGCATCATGAACAGTTTCGTCAACGACATCTTCGAGCGCATCGCCGCCGAGGCCTCCCGTCTCGCCCACTACAACAAGAGGAGCACCATCACCAGCAGGGAGATCCAGACCGCCGTCAGGCTCCTGCTCCCCGGCGAGCTGGCCAAGCACGCCGTCAGCGAGGGCACCAAGGCCGTCACCAAGTACACCAGCAGCAAGTGAACGACGACTGCGACCGACCGACGATGATGATGATGATGATTATGACGACGACAGGCCTCCTCCGCCTCCGGCCGACCTGCCGGGTGACGTGGGCCTCGCTCACTCGCCCGGTCACTTGATCAATCAACCAATCGAATCAATCTATATCTATCTATCTATCTATCTATCTATCACAAAAGGCCCTTTTCAGGGCCAACAATAATATGACGGACAAAAAGAAAGAAAATCTAGAACCTTAGACGAGAGAGAGAGATACATATCCATAATGATGATAATAATAATTTTAAGAAAATTAAAAAACAAAACAAAAAAAAAACACGTACAGAGACCGCACTCGATACAATATTATGTATTATATAATCAATTAATCGTGACATTCTATCACCCGCACTCAACTGTCATTCTGACAGATGAGATCTGACAGACGGGCAGGCTGGCCAACCGCGAGGTTATAAATTCATATGCTTCATCAAGTTTGTTTTTTTTTTTCTTCTTCTTCTTCTTTTTTTTTTGTTTTTCATCTCTTTGTCTATTGTCTATGAATTACGATATTTTGTTTGAAGTTAAGGCATTAACGCTGTCCGTCGAGGTTTAAAGATATTTTTTTATCAAATACTGTTTTATCAAACACTGTTTATTCCACTTGGAATAAAAATAATAATTATAATTTAATAAGCAGTGTTCGATGAAATAAATAACAATCACGATATTATTATTATAGAACGTGCGTGAAGGGAGCGTAGCGTCAAGTGGCGCGAACCCTGACTCGCGGTCAGATAGATAGATCGATCCGATATTGACAGAACATTCATTCATTCGTTCGTTCATTTATTAAGTTATTTATTTATTTATTTATTTATTTATTGCCGACAGACAGACAGACAGACAGGCTGACGGCCGTTTCGGTGGTATCGTATCGGACGATAGCTGACCGATCGACCTATCTATCTATCTATCTATCTATCTGCGTACGTATTCGTACTCTATAGATTCCTTCGTTCGTTCCCGCCGGACGCGTCCTGTCGCGTTTCGACTAGACAATGTTCGACATATATACATGTTTGTTTCCTATCCTATCCTATTTTTATTCTCCCTCTAATCGTATATGTCAGGTAAGGGGTCAGTTTCTTCCGATCATTATCACTATAATAATTATCATCATTCCAGAGACACGAAACAATCACGCGGCGTGTCCAGAGCATTCTAGGTAAAGACTCACTCACACCGGGTGATCTCTTCGGGATTATTATATCCGTTCGGTACGTCATTTTCGGGTCTGGATCTCGCATCTAAACGTTTAAAAATTATAATTTTATTTAATTAATGTACAAGTTCGTCGTCGGCCGATACGTATCGGATCCGATGCGGCCGGTACGATGGGGCCGATCTCAGGCGAGATCGGACACAGAGAGAGAACGGACGCCTCTCTGCTACGGCGAGCCCGTTTATTCGCGTCCCTCGGTCAAACGGTGCATTATTGATTGTTAATTATGGCACAGTCGCGTGACGACGGTCTCTCTCGACCCATCGGCCGGCGGTCATGCGGATTTTTATCATTTATTGAGGTTTTACGCGGTTTTTAGTCGCGCATTACGACGGACCGCCGGACGATTTCCGATTTGAAAACCGTATAACGCGACACGGCCGTCTAGCATCGCGGCCGTTTCACTCTCGAGGCGAGCCCTCATATTTGATGTTCGAGCTCGAAGTGCCGCGATCCCGTACCCGATCGGCGTTATCGAGCTATTTTCGAAAATATACGGAGTTCTAAACAGAAATGGGACCGATTTTTCAGTTCAAAATCGACAAGTGCAAACGTCGCGCTCACGTTGCGGTCGCGCGTTCGTTCGGCGTCGCGGTAATACCCTCTCGTCGAGCAAAGACTCACCGCCGCTCACTCCAAGCAAGCAAAAGTGATCATTCTCCTCACTCATCTTCTTTCTCCGACGACACGAAGCTCAAGAATAATAACGAATAATATGGCAGATACGGCAGCACCCGCGGCGGCATCTCCCGTGCCGGCGACCCCCGCGAAGAAGGCGAAATCTTCGGCTGCCGCCAAGAAGCCGAAGGCTAAACCGTCCCACCCGAAGACTTCCGAGATGGTGAACAACGCCATCAAGGAGCTGAAGGAGAGGGGCGGATCGTCCCTGCAGGCGATCAAGAAATACATCTCGGCCAACTACAAGGTCGACGCTGACAAGATCGCTCCCTTCATCAAGAAATACCTGAAGGGCGCCGTCGAGTCGGGCGCGCTCGTCCAGACCAAGGGCAAGGGCGCTTCCGGCTCGTTCAAACTGGAGGCTTCGAAGGCGAAGGCGTCGTCCGGCGCCAAGAAACCCAAGGCCGCGGCCGGCAGGAAACGTTCGACTTCCGCCGCCGCCGCTCCGAAGGAGAAGAAGGGTGCCGAGAAGGCGGCCGGAGCCGGCAGGAAGAAGCCCGCAGCGAAGAAGGCGGCCGCCGCCGCCAAGCCGAAAAAGGCGGCGTCCTCCGCATCCTCGTCTCCGGCGAAGAAGGCCGCGCCCGCGAAGAAGGCCGCCGCGAAGCCGAAGAGCCCGACCAAGGCCAAGAAGAGCGCGAAGCCGCCCACGAAGAAGCCCAAGGCCCCGAAGCCGAAGAAGGCCGCGGCTCCCAAGAGCAAACCCGCGGCCAAGAAGGCGGCGGCGAAGAAGTAAACCGGCACGACGGACGGCACCGCACGTACACGCGAATAATATTCCGCGGTGTGCGTGTATGTTAGCAACAGCACGCCGGGTCACGCGGCTCGATGATGTACGCACTACACACGAGATTGACAGACGAGATGGTGGCGATGATGATGATGATAGAGGAAGGAGCGTGAACTATGCGAGACTAAACAAAGAAACAAAAAAGCCCTTTTCAGGGCTACCAAACACTTTTATGACGATAAATGAAATGATCAAAGAACTAAAGTAGAAAATAAACATATACATATAAACATATATATGCATATATGTACCGGACAGGTACAAAGACTGTAGCAATAGGTTGTTGGTTGCCGCGTCGCGCTCCGAGAATCAGGTAACGAATTCCGTTTCGAAGATCCAGCAGAAGAAGAAGAAGAGCAGGGAGAGATTCCTCTCAGGCAGCTTGATGTAGGGAAGCGGGTCTCAAGTAAAAACACGGTAAAGTCGGTATTACTGAGAATATATTTCAACGTGAGAAGTGATGTACAAAATTGCAGCCCCTTCTATATTAATGGTCAGTCGGCCGTCAGCAGCGCCCATTGTCCGCGAAATACGACAACTTTCGGGGTCCGGGCCATGCTTACGCCGACTGAACCTGGACCTACCCCCGATCGCACCGCTTTGCAAGTTACATATTTTCAACGCGGTCGCGAGTACGATCGGAGTCAAACAGACATACATATGACATACAGATTTACATACAAAACATGAACATATAGCATTTTACAGGTACAAATATAGCTTTTAACATATACAAGAACATTATTAACAGACATTTACATACATAAATTTAGTAATACAAGTTCAATAATACAGATCTACACAGTGTCTTTTTCGTGTCACATACACACACACACGGGTGATGGCACACGTCCGATACACTCCCCCCGATGTTACCTCCGTGTATCATCTTCGGAGTAACATCTCATGGTCGGCAAGGACGTGTGTTGTCGCATCGCAGAGGCCAATCTCCTCCCGGCGTGGTCTCCCGGTCTCGCCCTCGAAATCACGCGTCTCTCGATAAGGGCGACAGCCGCGATCGTCGTCTTGTCTTCGCCGTGCATGTGGTACGCCAATTTCCTGGCAGGTGTGCAGATCTGTCCGTTCGTCCGTTAGTTGCGCAAATCATTTGCCGATTTGCGCAATGTACTGTGGTTGCGCCAATCGATCTTCGATTTGCGCAACATCCTGTGGGTGCGCAAATCATTCCTCGACTTGCGCAATGTACTGTGGTTGCGCAAATCAGTCCTCGACTTGCGCAACATCCTGTGGCTGCGCAAATCATTTCTCGACTTGCGCAATGTACTGTGGTTGCGCAAATCGGTCCTCGACTTGCGCAACGTTCTGTGGTTGCGCAAATCATTTCTTGACTTGCGCAATGTACTGTGGCTGCGCAAATCGGTCCTCGACTTGCGCAACGTCCTGTGGTTGCGCAAATCGGTCCTCGACTTGCGCAACGTCCTGTGGTTGCGCAAATCGGTCCTCGACTTGCGCAACGTTCTGTGGTTGCGCAAATCATTTCTTGACTTGCGCAATGTACTGTGGCTGCGCAAATCGGTCCTCGACTTGCGCAACGTCCTGTGGTTGCGCAAATCGGTCCTCGACTTGCGCAACGTCCTGTGGTTGCGCAAGTCATTCCTCGACTTGCGCAACGTCCTGTGGGGAGAGGTTGGGCGTGTATCCCTGGCCCTGCATGTGAGTCGCCTCGCCCTCTTCTTCGCGCTCGGATGTCCCGCCCCCTCACGATTATGCTGAAGCAACAGCCTCGTACACGGGTGATCGCCACCCAATATTGCTGGGGCAATCACACTCGTGTAAGAGCCCTCCGGGGTCATCGGGCGGGCACCTGTACGCAGCACGCCATCCGCGTCGAGGCACGGCGACACTCCCCCCAGTCTGGTTCCAAGTAGGAGACTTTCGCTGCGCCACAGAGCTCTTAGGTCAGCGCGTAAGGTTTCCCTTTGCGCAATTCCAATTAACCTAAGTTCTGCGGTTCGAAGCTTCTCCGTGGTCTGCGTGCCGTTGGTCCTCTGGTATCTAGGGCGGCGGCAAATTGACACGCACCGTTTCATCCATCTGGTGGCGCGTGTCAATATCGCGTTAGTGGCGCAAGTGACACCAACGTGTGACACCTGCGCTCCGGTACAAAGACTGTAGCAATAGGTTGTTGGTTGCCGCGTCGCGCTCCGAGAATCAGGTAACGAATTCCGTTTCGAAGATCCAGCAGAAGAAGAAGAAGAGCAGGGAGAGATTCCTCTCAGGCAGCTTGATGTAGGGAAGCGGGTCTCAAGTAAAAACACGGTAAAGTCGGTATTACTGAGAATATATTTCAACGTGAGAAGTGATGTACAAAATTGCAGCCCCTTCTATATTAATGGTCAGTCGGCCGTCAGCAGCGCCCATTGTCCGCGAAATACGACAACTTTCGGGGTCCGGGCCATGCTTACGCCGACTGAACCTGGACCTACCCCCGATCGCACCGCTTTGCAAGTTACATATTTTCAACGCGGTCGCGAGTACGATCGGAGTCAAACAGACATACATATGACATACAGATTTACATACAAAACATGAACATATAGCATTTTACAGGTACAAATATAGCTTTTAACATATACAAGAACATTATTAACAGACATTTACATACATAAATTTAGTAATACAAGTTCAATAATACAGATCTACACAGTGTCTTTTTCGTGTCACATACACACACACACGGGTGATGGCACACGTCCGATACACTCCCCCCGATGTTACCTCCGTGTATCATCTTCGGAGTAACATCTCATGGTCGGCAAGGACGTGTGTTGTCGCATCGCAGAGGCCAATCTCCTCCCGGCGTGGTCTCCCGGTCTCGCCCTCGAAATCACGCGTCTCTCGATAAGGGCGACAGCCGCGATCGTCGTCTTGTCTTCGCCGTGCATGTGGTACGCCAATTTCCTGGCAGGTGTGCAGATCTGTCCGTTCGTCCGTTAGTTGCGCAAATCATTTGCCGATTTGCGCAATGTACTGTGGTTGCGCCAATCGATCTTCGATTTGCGCAACATCCTGTGGGTGCGCAAATCATTCCTCGACTTGCGCAATGTACTGTGGTTGCGCAAATCAGTCCTCGACTTGCGCAACATCCTGTGGCTGCGCAAATCATTTCTCGACTTGCGCAATGTACTGTGGTTGCGCAAATCGGTCCTCGACTTGCGCAACGTTCTGTGGTTGCGCAAATCATTTCTTGACTTGCGCAATGTACTGTGGCTGCGCAAATCGGTCCTCGACTTGCGCAACGTCCTGTGGTTGCGCAAATCGGTCCTCGACTTGCGCAACGTCCTGTGGTTGCGCAAATCGGTCCTCGACTTGCGCAACGTTCTGTGGTTGCGCAAATCATTTCTTGACTTGCGCAATGTACTGTGGCTGCGCAAATCGGTCCTCGACTTGCGCAACGTCCTGTGGTTGCGCAAATCGGTCCTCGACTTGCGCAACGTCCTGTGGTTGCGCAAGTCATTCCTCGACTTGCGCAACGTCCTGTGGGGAGAGGTTGGGCGTGTATCCCTGGCCCTGCATGTGAGTCGCCTCGCCCTCTTCTTCGCGCTCGGATGTCCCGCCCCCTCACGATTATGCTGAAGCAACAGCCTCGTACACGGGTGATCGCCACCCAATATTGCTGGGGCAATCACACTCGTGTAAGAGCCCTCCGGGGTCATCGGGCGGGCACCTGTACGCAGCACGCCATCCGCGTCGAGGCACGGCGACACTCCCCCCAGTCTGGTTCCAAGTAGGAGACTTTCGCTGCGCCACAGAGCTCTTAGGTCAGCGCGTAAGGTTTCCCTTTGCGCAATTCCAATTAACCTAAGTTCTGCGGTTCGAAGCTTCTCCGTGGTCTGCGTGCCGTTGGTCCTCTGGTATCTAGGGCGGCGGCAAATTGACACGCACCGTTTCATCCATCTGGTGGCGCGTGTCAATATCGCGTTAGTGGCGCAAGTGACACCAACGTGTGACACCTGCGCTTTCACTGTCGAGGGGGCATGGTCCGGTTTCTGCCGCGACCTCTTTTCTCGGCGTCCTGGCTGGCGCGGTTTCACCACGACACCGCGCGGTGGGCATCGTCGCGCCGCCATTTCTCCCCCAGACGTCGCGCCTTCCCTCCGTATGGCGACGACGCCATCCGTCTTGGCGTGATGTGTCAGCTCGGGTCGCGTATCCTCGTCACGCGACGCTGCATCCTGGCACATCTCGGCGCGCCGCTCCATTCGCGGCGGCGCGTCGTTCTCCTCCAGCATTGCGCAATGCCGACTTGCGCAAATCATTCCAAGATTTGCGCAATCTCGGGTTGCACAATGTCTATTTGCGCAATTCTCGGCTTTATTTGCGCAATCTCGGGTTGCGCAAATCTTTCCTTGATTTGCGCTAACCTCGGACGCCTCGCTCTCCTTTGGCTCGGCGACGGCGTCCTCTCCCTCGGCGTGATGTGTCAGTCCGGGTCGCGCATTGACCTCGCGCTTCGCCGCATCCTGGCACATCTCGGCGCGCCGCTCCATTCGCGGCGACGCGTCGTTCTCTTCCAGCATTGCGTAATGCCGACTTGCGCAATGTTGGTTTGCGCAATCTCGGGTTGCGCAATGTCTGTTTGCGCAAATCTTTCCAAGATTTGCGCAATCTCGGGTTGCGCAAATCCTTCCAAGATTTGCGCCAACCTCGGACGCCTCGCTCTCCTTTGGCTCGGCGACGGCGTCCTCTCTCTCGGCGTGATGTGTCAGTCCGGGTCGCGCATTGACCTCGCGCTTCGCCGCATCCTGGCACATCTCGGCGCGCCGCTGCATTCGCGGCGACGCGTCGTTCTCTTCCAGCATTGCGTAATGCCGACTTGCGCAATGTTGGTTTGCGCAATCTCGGGTTGCGCAATGTCTGTTTGCGCAAATCTTTCCAAGATTTGCGCAATCTCGGGTTGCGCAAATCCTTCCAAGATTTGCGCCAACCTCGGACGCCTCGCTCTCCTTTGGCTCGGCGACGGCGTCCTCTCTCTCGGCGTGATGTGTCAGTCCGGGTCGCGCATTGACCTCGCGCTTCGCCGCATCCTGGCACATCTCCTGCATTGCGCGATGCCGACTTGCACAATGTTGGTTTGCGCAATGTCCATTTGCGCCATCTCGGGTTGCGCAAATCTCTCCTTGATTTGCGCCAACCTTTTCGGACGCTTCGCTCTCCTTTGGGTCGGCGACGGCGTCCTCTCTCTCAGCGTGATGTGTCAGCTCGGGTCGCGTATTCTGGTCACGCGACGCCGCATCCTGGCACATCTCCCGCATTGCGCGATGCCGATTTGCGCAATGTTGGTTTGCGCAATGTCCATTTGCGCCATCTCGGGTTGCGCAAATCTCTCCTTGATTTGCGCCAACCTTCTCGGACGCCTCGCTCTCCTTTGGGTCGGCGACGGCGTCCTTTCTCTCGGCTTGATGTGTCAGCTCGGGTCGCGCATTGACCTCGCGCTTCGCCGCATCCTGGCACATCTCGGCGCGCCGCTCCATTCGCGGCGACGCGTCGTTATCCTCCAACATTGCGCAATGCCGTCTTGCGCAATCTCGGGTTGCGCAAACCTTTCCAAGATTTGCGCCAACATTTGTAGGCAGAGGCCGCGTCTTGGTCTCCTGCGCCCGGCATCCTGTGTCCGTTCGCGTCATTGGGAACGTCAGTGCCCCGACAGCGCAGCTCCTCACGGTACTCTGTCCTTCCGTGGGCGGGTTCCTCCCTCCATGGGCGACCCGTCCAGGTTTCACAGCAGCAGAGTTGGGCGGGCATTTTTGCGCCGCCATTTTCTCGGACGTCTCGCTCGTATTTGGATCGGCGACGACGTCCTTCCTCTCGGTTTGATGTGTCAGCTCGGGTCGCGTATTCTCGTCACGCGACGCCGCATCCTGGCACATCCGCCGATTCTTGGCGCGCCGCTTGTCCCGCGGCCACGCATTGTGTCGCTTTGCATCACGCTGAGTTGCGCAAACCTTTCGTCGGTTTGCGCAATGTTTCGTAGGCAGAGGCCGCGTCTTGGTCTCCTGCGCCCGGCATCCTGTGTCCGTTCGTGGCATTGAGAACGTCAGTGCCCCGTCAGCGCAGTTCCTCACGGTACTCTGTCCTTCCGTGGGCGGGTTCCTCCCTCCATGGGCGACCCGTCCAGGTTTCACAGCAGCAGAGCTGGGCGGGCATTTTTGCGCCGCCATTTTCTCGGACGTCTCGCTCGTATTTGGATCGGCGACGACGTCCTTCATCATGGCGTGATGTGTCGACGCGGATCGCGCATTGTCATTGCGCTCCGCGGTATCCTGGCACATCCGCTGCTTCTCGGCGTGACGCTCATCTCGCGGACACGCCCTGCGTCGGTTCGCGCCAATCCGCCCTTGACTCGCGCAATGTCGGTCGCGAGTCGCGGTGATCAGCGCGATCATCCGTGCAACCACTTCACAGGCTGGTGCTGTTAGGGTTCCCCTTTCCTGTGAAGATCGGATGAGCTCCGCAACCATCGCTGCCATCTGCACGTATGGATCCTGTGGCTGGCTCACCCAATCATCGGTGAGCCGCAGGGGATCAGCTGCCAGAGCATCAGGAACGCGTTCCTCCGATGGTCCGCGGATGGCGTCATCCGTCGCAGCTTGCAGTTTCAGCTTTCTCTGAAGAGCGGCCGTTCTCCGCTTTGTGTTGCGGAGCACCCTCTGAAGCCTCCTGATCTCGTCCTCTGAGTCAGCGTGTGACTGTGAAGAGGTCACCGAGTCGGCCTCTGAGGTATGGTCGCTCTCTGCTCTCGCTTCCTTAGCGGGAGCTTTCCCGGAACGCAGAGAAGGCATGATTGCGTCAGTGGCTGAGGATGACGATGCTCAACGTTGTTCGCTTCTCACGATGATGATGATGCTGACGTATACTTCAGAAGGTGACGGTCCACAGCGGCTGATGATGACGATAGTCCACAGCGGCTGATGATGACTATAGTCCACAGCGGCTGATGATGACGATAGTCCACAGCGGCTGATGATGACGATAGTCCACAGCGGCTGATGCCTCACTTCTGAAGATGACGACGATATCTCAATGATTGTATATCTTCAAACTTCAGAAGGTGGCGATTACGACGCTTCGCTTCTGAAGATGACGATGATATCTAATAGATTGTATATCTCAAAAAACTTCAGAAGGTGGCGATTACGACGCTTCGCTTCTGAAGATGACGATGATATCTAAACGATTGTATATCTTCAAACTTCAGAAGGTGGCGATTACGACGCTTCGCTTCTGAAGATTATTCTTGAGGCGACGCAGCAGATCCGGCTTTGAAGGACCACTTTGTACCGGACAGGTACAAAGACTGTAGCAATAGGTTGTTGGTTGCCGCGTCGCGCTCCGAGAATCAGGTAACGAATTCCGTTTCGAAGATCCAGCAGAAGAAGAAGAAGAGCAGGGAGAGATTCCTCTCAGGCAGCTTGATGTAGGGAAGCGGGTCTCAAGTAAAAACACGGTAAAGTCGGTATTACTGAGAATATATTTCAACGTGAGAAGTGATGTACAGTGAGAAGTGCTTTACAAAATTGCAGCCCCTTCTATATTAATGGTCAGTCGGCCGTCAGCAGCGCCCATTGTCCGCGAAATACGACAACTTTCGGGGTCCGGGCCATGCTTACGCCGACTGAACCTGGACCTACCCCCGATCGCACCGCTTTGCAAGTTACATATTTTCAACGCGGTCGCGAGTACGATCGGAGTCAAACAGACATACATATGACATACAGATTTACATACAAAACATGAA
Organism: Odontocerum albicorne; assembly: GCA_949825065.1. Classification (NCBI taxonomy): domain Eukaryota; kingdom Metazoa; phylum Arthropoda; class Insecta; order Trichoptera; family Odontoceridae; genus Odontocerum; species Odontocerum albicorne. Next base: position 141 of record CATKWJ010000355.1, on the reverse strand, counting down.
CATATAGCATTTTACAGGTACAAATATAGCTTTTAACATATACAAGAACATTATTAACAGACATTTACATACATAAATTTAGTAATACAAGTTCAATAATACAGATCTACACAGTGTCTTTTTCGTGTCACATACACACAC
>CATKWJ010000354.1:0-27950 GCA_949825065.1 Odontocerum albicorne | reverse complement strand
GAAACTATTCGGTAACAATAAATATAAGAAATCGATTGTCTATACTTTGAATTCTGCTTTTGATATATGAAATGATAATGTTATTTTTGCAAAGAAGAAAACATGGTTTCACATTAAAATCAATGATTATGCATATAAATATATCAAATAACAACACTTTATTATTGACATTAATTGTGTTTCTGGTGGTATAATTTGATTATGTCTCAATATTGCCTCTGCTTATATCAAAATGGTTCCAACTACGAGTAACTAGATTGCGTAACAGCAACGAACGATCCCCGCCGAACAATTAAGCGATATTAGGTGAAATGAAGCGGGCTGGGCTCCCGCACTAATTTTAGGATGTGGGGTTAAACGCCGGAACAAGTCAGACATAATCACACCGGAGTACTTCTCCAGACAGTTTTTTATGACATTCCTCCAAAATAGAATTGACTAGGTCAAAAACCTAGACATTATCTATTTTTATGAATTGATTACCTTTTTTGAACGGATTCCCCGTGTCTACCGTTGAAGATGTGTACGAGTATGAGTACGAGTACGAGTAAGAGTATGAATCTCTATATGTACTTAATCTTTATTTTCGTATAAAAACTAAAAGTTAAGGTTATGATAGAATATATCTTGAAAATAGTGATTTAACGTATAAAATATACACATACACAATCTTCACGTATAAAATACATACATACCATCACGTAATTTACCTGCCAGCGTAGGCAGAAAGGATAGAGCGCTAGAATTTCCTATATCGATTACACATTCTTAGCTTTTTACATCCATACACCTTCTAATATAACTCTTACGATTTCTCTGACTTTCTACGTTTCCTCCTTTCAAAATATAATTAACTTAATCCAATCATACTTTCCTTGTTCTACCTCTTACACGCCTTCCTCTTACAAGTATAAAGTATTCAATCTGCATGGTTTTTTAAATTGAGATAGAACTGAAAGAATGTGTCCGCTGACTCACTAAACTTTGACGAATCTCGCTTCCTAGTTGGTTATCCGGGGATTGCAGGTTCGATTCCCGTTAGTATTTGACTTTTCAAAAAGGGTTCTAGTCTGGTTGTCACTTAGGATCTCTTAAACATCTGCTTAGTTGGTTGAAAGAGATTGCAACATGGAAATAAATTCGCCAACTTGTTCTGTATATAAGGAAGGTGTAAAACAATAAATATTTTTTGTAATCTTCACATTATTCACTAGATATGGATTTTTTTCTTATTTTCTTCATTATGGATGCATTGTATTACATATAACATCTTATGTAACATTTATTTCTTACTTAAAAATAATGTTTTTATGTATACGAGTCATTCTAGTCAGATTTTTTTTCAGAATTTCAACCTTATTCAGCCTTTTGTTGTTTAAATAATCAAAAAGTTATATTGGATTGTAGAAACACTTTTGGGTTTGAATAAATGCCCGTTTAAATTAGAAACTATTGTTATTGTAATGAAAAACAAACAACTTTGAGAAAAAAGAGCATGTGAAAATGGTAAAGTTTGTATTGTTGAATTATTTTTTCTTGTTTGTGTCAGTCAAATGTTTCGTTTATCCAGTCAAATGTCTTATTCGGAACTGTATTATAATGTCTAATATTTACACCTAAAATGAAACTTAAATATTCGCTCTATAATAAGATTTTGCAACGAATTAATTTTCTGATAACGCGTCGTCAAAGCGACCAAGAACAATTTTCTCATTACCTTCAATTAAAATGAAAACAGTTAAATTCCGTCTCCTTTGTTTCCGACCAGATTCAGACGTTGGAACAATAATAATAATAAAATTAAGCTCTAACAGAACAAAGAAAATGACGAAAGTCAGCAACATTACGGATGAAATGAAAAATATAAAAGAAACAATGTTACCATATTTAATAAGTAGGTTTCGTGGCTTCTCCGCGCGATCCGTGGCCAGATAATGTCACTGGAAATGTTACCAGTCATAGCGCGGTAATGGCTAATCAAGTACCCCGATGCAAATCAGATTCAAGTGCTCGCTCGTAAATATCTTTTGTTACCGTTTTCACTGTTTTTTTTCTTTAATTCTTAACGCGTTTGTTGTTATTTTAAATATTTATTGCAATTAAGATCTTTAAATTGAATAACATCGCTCGTTTTCGGTTGAATTATTATTGTTTCATTTCGACTTCAATTACAATATTCAAACTGACGATATTGTTTTTGCGCAACTTTGTCGTTATTATCGCTAATTGATTGATCAAATCAAATTCTTGATTGATATGTTAATCCGCTTTAATTTGAAAACTTGTTTAAAATGTTTAACGAGGTTTGTGGTTCTTTGAACTGTAAATGAATTAATATAACTAAAGATTTTGATGTTTGTTTATTTTTATATATAATGTTTGAGGTTAAAAGGATATTCTATAAATAAAAAGATACTCTATTTTTTAAGATAGTTTTTCGATTTTGAGCAAATAATAAATTTTTTGTAAGTTTCTTATGAGATATCGGAAATTAAATTAAATTCACATATTTTTTAAGCAAAAAAGGCTATCGATACAATTCGTTCGAATGTATATTGGTTTTATCAAGTGAAAGATAATGGACGATGTGATTTTTATTCGTACTTATTATTTTGAGGGGTAAAATAAGTAAAATACATTTAATGTTATTGCGATGCAAAGTATAAATATTTCAGCTGAAATTGCTATATCTTATAATGCCGACGGGTGTTATTATAAAATACCTAACTATGACATTTAAAATAAAAATAGTTTTGGAATCATCCAGAAAGAAGTCTAATCAATTATGCTTATTTGTTACAACTCAACGTCACCGACGCGCGACGTCGACGGTTTTACAAGTAGCGTTTGATTCCCGGTGGATCCTGGACTGGTTTTACTTTCATCCGAAGACATGTTTGTACTGACGCTACCTTACATAACTTTTAGTCGGTACCATAGCTTAGTGGTAGGCATGCTAGTTTAGCACTCAGACGTCCTGATTTCCGGCGGTTTCCGCAATAATTTTGTAGAAGCCATTTCCATCTGAATTGATCCTTGTCCTGGAGCTTAGTGCCTGCATTAAAATAAAAATAAAATAATGATTTTGGAGTAACCCGTGTTACGAAACATTGCTAATTAATATCTTTATAAAAGTCAATGTATTTCTTCAACGTTTATTTATGATAAGCAGATTATTTTAAAAGATAAACCCATCCATTATACGAGTACTCGAATGTTGCTGAAAGTATCCGCCATAGAATAACCATAATATTCTCAGATATATAACTATATTCCATGAAATTCGGACATACTCGTATAACTATATTTCATGGCTAAAACTATTCATATACATCAACAGCTAAAACTATTCTCTATAACTTGCTGAACGTATCCATCTACTAATAGAATAAACATATTGTATTATCAGATATATAACAATATTCCATGGAGTTCTGTCAACAGCTAATACTGTCTATTATACGTTGCTGAAAGTATTAATCTACTCAAAGAATAATCATAATATTCTCAGATATATAACTATATCCCATTGAATTAAAAATGTGTTTTAATTCTGAATGAAAATATTGTTAAATGTTGTATTAACAATTCAAAAACCGTAACAATATAGTTTTGGGTGTAAGTTAATGTTACCGTTCCGATGTTAATTCTTCAGACAATTACTGCTTAGACTCGCGCCTTGATTTGACGGGTAATTTAATCTGTATATCTAATTACGGAGTAGCGTTATTCAACTAAAATAGTTATATTTTTTAAAAATTGTTTGACAGATGATTGTGTAATTATGCTAAATTCTGACAAAGAAACGGCTTGAGGAAGGATCAAGGGAAATAATTACTCCGTAAGCATTTTATTTCTAGCTTGCAAGACTTTTTGAATCCATTACATCGCTTTATTTTATTAAAAAATCTTAGTGCTATTAAGAAAATCAAATCAAATTTTTGAAATATGTTTAAAATTTAATTGATTGGTTGTTTATGTATTGTAAATCGTCATTAAGACATCACTGGTTCTGTGTATATTTTGCTTGCCAAGCTCTTTGACGAATTTTGTGAAATATGATTTCAATTTCAAACATTTGTTCTTAAGAATATATCTTGAACTGCCACTTATTATAAGGCTTATATATAATACATTTGTTAAGCGCTCTTCAAGTGGTATTTATAACTTCATTAAAACGTAATTTTTGAAAAAATAAATTGATGCAAAGCTACATATTAAATATTGGGCTAGAATGCTGTACAGAACATTATACCAAACCACACACATAACAAGCAGATCAAAAATTGAATTAAAATTTATTTGATAACTAAGAAACCAAAAAATCTTTGCGTAAAAGTGTAAAGACGCTTCCTCCTCGTTAACTTTTCGCTGTCTCGTTCAACGTCGACATAACATAATGCTGACGGAGGTCGCCTCTCGACGGAGGCAACCTGACCCGAAGGTCAAAGATAGAGCTGACCGAGGGACAAATACATTTTCTTACGAGTATATATATACTAGGGCTCAGATTAGAAAGTAGAATATTTAGTAGATGTTTTTATTGATTCCTATGAAGGCATTATTGCGAATTTTACAAAAAAAATACGATCTAGAAAATAATAATAAAATGTGTTTAAATACAAATACTTATTATTATTTCGTAGTACACCAAAAAGAGCGGTTTAGATTAAAAGAAGAGTATGTATAACACAGTAATTAAGTACCGGTTTTGGATTAATACAGTAAGTTTATTCAGTTTTTAATATATTAATAGTGGAGTTATTTTTTTTACAAATGGATTTTTTTTGCTTTACAAGATAAATATTGTATTTTTGCATTACAAGATAAATATTGTATTTTAGCATTACAAGATAAATGTTGTATTTTAGCATTACAAGATAAATGTTGTATTTTAGCATTACAAGATAAACGTTGTATTTTAGCATTACAAGATAAATGTTGTATTTTAGCATTACAAGATAAATGTTGTATTTTAAATGTTTCAAAACGGTGGGTTAGTAAGATACTTATTCGAGTAGAACTAATTCTACTTTGATAAACTAAAAAAATGTTTACGTTAGCGTCTTTTTTTTATAGTAATCTTCAAACTACTGTATGTTGTTGTTGAATTCGCAATAAACTTAACTTGAAAATGAAAAAAAGAACAAAATAAAACTAATTATCGTTATTTTAAGAAAGATGATGTAATTAAACATATACAATTATTTTTCAGAAGGCAAATAAGTTATTTGATATGTACTTCGTATACAAAATTTTCGTCAGAATATATAAGAGAAAGTATTTATTTTAAGTTAAACTGAACTACCTTAAAAACTTGAAGCAAGGACAAAGTACCAGTCATTTTATATTTAAATGTAATTAAATTAATGTATTTTGTTCTTAATTTTTCTTCGGATCAAAGTGAACTTTGCTTAAAAGGATAAAATTCGAGACATTCATTAAACTCACCGAACGCTGGTGCATGTGGTGAACGATTATTAAAAACATTTTATATTTAATAAGTATGTGGCTGTGTTGCTGCAACTGCTTCTTTTCGCAACGTGCCGTATGGTTTGTCGGACATAATTTGAAATACTAATTACCTGGTCCCAGCTGTTTGACATTTACTTTTTTTACTCTCGCGGAATGTTTGTCAAAAATTATTCGCATGAGCAAGACACGAATTCAACTAAATCATTTTCAACGCTGTTAGTGCCAAACACGTTTTGCAGTCAATTATTAAAAATACGTGTTATTTTTAACGGTAGATATTACTTAATTATTTTCGCAATATATTTAACAAGCAACATAATACTATAGTTATTAACATTTTAATAAAAACGAAATGTTATAGATTAATTTATTGTACATTAAATAAATATTAGTCGTCTGTCCTCTTTATTATTAATATATTAAGGCATTTATTTTTCATTTGATGTTTTTCTTCCTCAAATACTGTTAAGAAAACTGAAAAATGTGACCTTAATGTATATTCCTGCCTTCTTAATCTAAACTAGCGCTAATCAAGTAATAACGGATAATAGAACGGCGCTACTTTAAAGCTACTCATAGGACCAAGTGTGCCACTTGTAGTACATTTGGATAATATAGCATTTACTAGAGTTGATCGTCCTACCGTGTCTTAATGTGACCTTAATGTATATTCCTGCCTTCTTAATCTAAAGTAGCGCTAATCAAGTAATAACGGATAATAGAACGGCGCTACTTTAAAGCTACTCATAGGGCCAAGTGTGCCACTTGTAGTACATTTGGTTAATATAGCATTTGCTAGAATTGATCGTCCTACCGTGTCTTAATGTGACCTTAATGTATATTCCTGCCTTCTTAATCTAAACTAGCGCTAATCAAGTAATAACGGATAATAGAACGGCGCTACTTTAAAGCTACTCATAGGGCCAAGTGTGCCACTTGTAGTACATTTGGTTAATATAGCATTTGCTAGAATTGATCGTCCTACCGTGTCTTAGTTGGTAAGATGCCCGTCTTTTAATCCGTGGGTTGTGGGTTCGATTCACGATGGTACCAAGATTTAAAAATGGGTTCTAGTCTTGTTTTTGTTTAAGTCTTTTTTTAACTATTTTCTGGTTAGTTGAAAGAAATTGCCAAACGGCAATAAGCCCTTTAGGTTGTACTATGACTTGTTAATTTTAAATGAATTAATGAAGATAAATAATTCTTGAAGATAGTATTTATAAAGGAAAGACGAATTAGGTTTAACTACAATAATATTGAGTAATAGGGTATTTGATGCAGTAACAAGCAGTTATACCTTTTGAAATTTGAACTAAGGATCAATTAAAATAAAAGTGGTCCATTGGCAGGCGAAGTGTTGAGCCCATGGCGGTGGCTGGGCGACATTTATCATGTGTGAGCAGGGAACAGCTACCGGCTGGGTGGGGCCCGGTTTTGTTCCACTACTCGCAGCCAGAATCGAATCGTTCAATATCGATAGAATTATGATAAACTACAAAGTAAAAATCGTTTAAAACTAAAAGCAAGTTTTTAAAAGAAAATTACAAGAAAACACTAAAGATTTTAAACTTAACAAGGGGAAAATTGAACATAAAATTAAGTCAATTTTAATATTAGAGTTATAAAGTCTTAAGTAAAGTCAGTAATAAATAACCGGATAATGCAAATAAAGACCCCAAAAAAAGTCCTTTAGGTCAATATACCACACACTCTTGATGAAATATGACAACCTTTGCAGACGTAAGCATTGCTCTCATAACAAGCTAACATCAGTTTACTTGAAGAGTCTTAGGATAGGAGATAGGAACACGTGTCGCGTTCATAAAGACTAAGAAAAAAAATATTTTAAATTAAGTATCCTAGAATCAAGTTCCATAAAATTTTGAACACATATGGATGATTTAGGATTATCTCGTAACAATAAATGAAACCCAAGTATTATATAAGTGGCTAAAAACGACCATAATAAATATTTCAGTAATTCATTAAAATTGCAGTTTGGTCTACCATATACGCACAAGGTTAAAATGAATTAATTCTGCATCATATATTTTGTACTGTATTACTCTTTCGTTATATATTGTACAGCCTGGCGGGTTTATTGCAATATGTCGATCTCTTTTAATTGTATTGTATTACACTCTTGCTGTGTACTGTACAACCTGGCAGACTTATTGCCATGTAGAGATCTCTACCAACCAAACAGAAATATGTAAAGAGGCTTTGAGTGAAAATCAGACTGAAATCCTTTTTTTTTAAATATGGGTTCCAACGAATATCGAACCCGCAACTCCCGAGTTGGGAGACATGTGTCTAACCAATTAGGCCACGGAGGTCGTATATCAATCAACAAACTAGAAATATGTTTTACAGGACTATAGTAAAAACTACACTAAAGCCCTTTTTAAAAAAACCGAATAACAATGGGAATCGAACCAGCAATCATCGGGTTCGAAGACATACGTCTAAGTACAAGTATATTTTAAAAATAAGTTTTTCATAATATTATTTTTGATCATTTTGTTACAAAAAAATGTTAATTTTTGTCCTTATGCTACACAGTTTTGAGCCATTACTTAGTTAATTATATTTTTGTATAGAAATATAAATAAAGTCGTTAATTATAAAATTAAAACGAACGTTCTTAAAATTAAAAGATCTTTTCTTTGGTTAGTTTGTGTTTTAATAACGTTTTTATAAGTAAATATTTTTTTTATTTAATAAGAAGAAAACTAAAGGTAATAAAGTAAATATAAAAAAAAACAGTTATTACAACCGACAATTTGAAAGTCGCTTTGGTTGAAGTGCCAGCACAAGTTCGAGTCCCAACTTGTCAATACCAGATTTATACTGATTAGATACAGTCGGCCCCGGCGTTGCTCCCGTACCCGCTCTAGAATCTACTCCGAGATGATTTACTGTGAGATTTGCATACATTTTTAACGCCGTATAATCATTTTCGAGAAATTACATTGAGATTTATCTCCTCATAATATGTATTCTTGACACAAAGTAATATTTGACATTTATTTTTTACAAAATATACAGGTTGATTGATTCGTTCTGTCAATGCTGGAATTACGAGGCAAATGTATACGGACCGAGTCCACTTTCACATTTCTTTAGTTATTAATCAGCCATCAACTGTATTGTATTCAAATTAATGAGTTATGCATTGTCAAATGACACTTTTTCATTTTATTCTGTGCTCTTATCTAGACTTGATTTCTATTCAGAAGTTTCGGGTTCTATTGTCGATGGTAAACGACCTCCGTAGCCTTATTGGTAAAACGCTTGTGTTTCATCTCGGGTATTGCGGGTACAATTACGTCATAACCCAGATTTGTTTAAAATGGATTCCGGCCTGGTTGTATTTTAAGGTCTCTTTGATATCTTTCTAGTTGGTTCAAGAGATTGCTAAATGGTAAAATCCAGCCAGATTGCACTATGTACAACGAAGGTGTATAAAGTATAACCTGGCGGGCTTGCAAACAACATAAAAACAATATTTTTTCTTAATTTCTTTACATTTAAGACAAAATATTTCTTCCTGTTGAAAAAAGTATTTTAATAAAGTATGACATGTAGCAATATTGTAATGGGATACAGAATCTTTATACTTTTACATTATCTCACCGTATATTTTATGAGTATTCGAATATATATGCCCACTCCCTTCTATTCCTGTATTTCCCTGTCATCGATATTCATACTTCCTGCCATGATTCGGTTATGAAGTATTTTCTACACATTCAGTAATTCGCTTATGATAAAATAAATATCTCGTATTCCTAAACTGAGATAAAAATGAATTCATAACTAAAAAATACGTAACCCAATAAAATATTAAAACACAAAAATTGATAATAAATACAAAATACACGTAACATAATATATATCTATTTATTTTTCTGATTATCGCAATATCTCGTATCGGATTTTTAACCGGTGATACGTTTCGTATCTTGTAAAATCAAGGCGTTATGTGATACGAGGCACTGTTTTATCATGCGCAATTTATTAATTTGAAATTTGACCAATATTTGTTAATTATTGCTATGGACTCTAATCTTAATCTATTAATTATTGGTGTGAACTTTACTCTTAATAAGAATGTTTTTATAACTGGAGTTTCATTTGCCTATCTACATACTATATATGTTACTTTCACATATGACATTTGCCTATCTACATACTATATATGTTACTTTCACATATGACATTTGCCTATCTACATACTATATATGTTACTTTCACATATGACAGTTAACCCTATAGTATAATGTGTGACGACCTCTTTGGTCTAGTTGGTAAGCTCGTCTTTCAACCTGGTAGGCGAGGGCTAGATTTCCGTTAGAACACGGCTTTTTAAAAGTAAAAGGATATCAGTCTGGTTCTCACTTAGAGGCGTCTTTAAAAGCTTTCTGGTTGGTTGGAAGAGAGCGTCACATGGCAACACTTCCGCTATGTTGTACTGCATACAACGAAAGCGTAATACAATGTATAATGTCTATTTTATTATTCGTATACTTTTGATCGGATAGTTTAAATTTATTTGAAAAATATGACATCTCTCACAGTTTGTTTAGACTCAAATATCTTAATCGTATATAAAGTATTTGAGATCTTAATAACATACGTTGTGGCGCCAGTTTTAAAAAAAAAATAGGTCATTATTTGGGGTTGTTCACAATCTTGACAGACAAGAGCGTTCCGGAAAATTGACATTATTAAATTTCGCGAAAACACGTGAATGCGCGTTAGGTTAAAAAAAGAAATTAAGCAATGGTTAAAAACAGTTTTTTTTCAATATACAAGTAAATATTGCATAAAATATAATGCATAAGGGAAGGGCTCGCGGTACTTTGGCGGCGTCGCTGCAGACTAATTAGTGGCGACGCAGAGCTTCTCGCCGTCTAGCCAGAAGACAGCCACGGTCCCCATACATATGAACTATTTATGCAAAAAAGATCCAACCCAGTACACATTTTCAAGATTATTGGAAATATCAAATAAGAATACCTCAATCAGGGTGTTCGATTCCCGATGGTATTCAAAAACTATAATTAAAAAAAGAGGTCCTAGTCTAGCAGAAGAGTTCATCAGGTAGCAATACTCGCACGCGCCAAATATGTGTGCGAGTGTTGTCTACAACAACTAACACGTGCAATGACTAACTGCGAGTTCCGTGTGATGTTCAGTAGTTCTCGTCGAAGGAGTGATTAATGGGTCGAAGACAATATTGTCTCCCGGTCACGCTCCCCAATATCTCCAAATCACCAATCCAGATGTGTTAAGGCTATTATACGAAAGAAAATAAGATATTGTAATTGACACATTATGCACAAAATTACATAACCTTAAAATTGCAAATTTTACAGAAGGTAGGTACATTTTTTAATTAACTGCTTAAATTTGGTAAAAAATATGTTAGAAACATTTTCTAATTTTTTTAATTTACTTTCAGTTTTAGAAGTTAAGATTTTCTTAAACCTTTTGTAAAATTTTCCATCTGAAAGGTAAGCCCTTCTGTCCGGAATGAGTCGATATATTCGTAGGTAAACAAAAAAATCTTAGTACGAGTATATAAAGTGTAGGAGTATTTTATGATCGAGTTTTTCTAAAAGAAATTCCATTTCATATACTATAAATGTGATCTTAGAGCGGAAAAAAATGGTTGGATATTTTTTGCGTATACCGCCCTGTACACTATATGTTAGATCCTTCCTTTCCTGGAACATTGGCGAGTACTCCTTTATTCCCTGTATTATCTTGACCGCAGTGTGCATTAACACGCAGGACATCGGATTAAAAAAGAGGACTTAAAGTTATCTTACTCTACGTCTACTTCTCATCAAATGTGAGTTATCAATTTTAAATTATTAAGTTTTAATATTTTTTTTTGCATAAATATAATTATGCAAAAAAAGATGTAGCCCTCATTTTACCAGTGCTGAAATAATTCAGGAAATATCTCGCCACTTTGTATGGAATTGTACAGAACAAAAAACTTGGAGACGTCATTTTATCATCAGATATCAATTTTACTGACCAACCGAAGTTGTGTTTGAAGCTTTAAGGGAAAACCAGACTGGAACACTTTTTAATTATTTTTTTGTATACCAACGGGAATCGAATCCGCGACCCACGGGTTGAAAGACAAGCTTTTTACCAAGTAAATTACAGATATGGTCAATAGGTTGCTTGTTTAAAATATTAAATGAACTTACTTCAAGCCTTTGAAAATATTTCGAGAATGAGTATATTTTTTGCACGTACGAGTATACGCCCGTATATACTCGTACAATATTAAACTTAAAATAACATCAAATCAAGCCGAAGTAAAATAGTACCGAAAGTCACACTTTGTTATAAAATTTAAAAAAAACCCTTATGAATAACTAAAATCAAAATATAATTAAAGTAGTAAAAGGAAATAAAATTAAGGTTGAATGTCGAGTGAGTGCCTTATTTATTTTGAATATCTAGTGAGAATGTTATTTAAGGTTGAATATCTAGTGAGTGCCTTATTTAAGGTTGAATATCTAGTGAGTATGTTATTAAAGGTTGACTATCTAGTGAGTGCCTTATTTAAGGTTGAATATCTAGTGAGTGTCTTATTTAAGGTTGAATATCTAGTGAGTGCGTTATTTAAGGTTGAATATCTAGTGAGTGAATGGCTCTATATCACTATATACGAGTATATATCACTCTAAATTCTTAAAAGGGTCGTGATGCCAGATATGAAGACGAGTGTGCTGCCCATATTTGAATACACATCAGTTAATAAAAAAATACAATTCAAAATGAAGAGTGTGCAATGAGAATTTGAGCATTGATAAAAACATTTTGTACCACTAAATATACTCGTATTATGTGTGGTTCTGTTAGGTCTTTCAAATTTTGAAATCACTTTGTGCAAAATTAAAAAAACGCGAAAATAGCAAACGTTGGTTTTAAAACAGCAGTTTTAGAACTATGCCACTTTTTATTTCTTTTTCTCCATGTAATGTTTTTTCTTTTTCTGTTTTAATGCGTTATTTTTTATGTATTTTAAAGTTTAATATTTTCAGCATATGCAGTTTAATATTTTCGTTATTTTATTTCATTGAGAATTTATTAAGAAAACAAGTGATTTTTATAAATTTGTAACTCTTTCAATTCACATTTACTAGCATTTGAATCACTAGTACAATACAATATACTCGTAATATTCCTGAACCGAAAAATATGAGAAAAAAATCTTAGTATGTATTCAGACTCGTATATTAATCCAAAAAGGTTATTTAAATTATATGAAAATAAAAATGTATTTACTCCAATATTTATGCATTCAGAAAAACTACTAACAATAAAAATAAATAAACATAAATCGTATACAGAAGAATACCAAACGTTTGTACGTAAAGGGTAACGCGGTGGGACGATAATTTAAACGCAACAATTTATTGAGCGGGACCAGCGACTATCCATCAGCGAGCTGGCGACAGGCCTACATGGCGGCCACTCCGCTCCATTGCACTAAAACTGCGCCAGCCCTGTTCGCGCTGTCTCTTCAGCTCCACCGTTTATCTCTTACAACGGACTATTAATACTAAAACATACTAAACATCTGATCTCCCTCGTATGTATATTTTTTACTAATAGCGCAGGGGTGGGCACCCCGAGGTATGCGAGAATCCTTCATTAGCGCCTATACTTATAATCTATGGAGAATTATATCAAAAAGTTACTCTAATTTGTATTTCTTTTAGTTGAAGTAATATGTACGAGTATGTGATGTATGCATTTTGTGAATGACTGACTCCACCTTGTGTGGGATCCTAACATGCTTCTCTAAAGATTCGACCTGCTATGAAGATAGTGGTGTACCCTGAATCGTCCTATGTATGATATGACCACGGTTGTATTGCACACGCCTCTAGCATAGGTGAGGTTTCATTGATACCCAGTTGTGCTCATGTGGAATGGTCCAGACTATCGGTCACATCGTTGGAGACTGTCCAATAGATTAATTCTCGAGAGGACTAGAAGACATTCATCGGGCTACTCCTGAGGTTGTATCATGGATGAGAGGCTTGAGTTCGAGAGATGATCTACGAGTATTTTGTTGTTGTTGATATATACGAGTATATCATTGAGAGTCCAAAGATAATTATTTCCGATCATGGACTTGCGTTACACTGAAACATATATTGTTTATCGGCTTTCACTGCTTTTCTTTTTATGTCGTCTTTTACTGTCCATGTAGTGAGATTCTGGAACCAGTTACTAACTAATTTTAGACTCATTCCGTCATTGATATATTTTGAAAAACGACTGAAAAAACTCTTAATTTCAAGTCAGTTTTATAACGCGTCTTATTCCTGATTTTTTCTTTCTTCTCCATCATCACTTCCTTTTCCTTTGATTGATAATATCTCACTTTAATTTTTATTATGTACATTATTCATAAATTTTGTAAAGGTAAATATTAATTATACCTTTTTTTTGCAGCCATGTAACTTACTTTATTTAATTTTATGTAATTGGTTGGAAGAGATTTTCACCTAGCAATAAGCCCGCCGGATTGTTTCACAATAAAGCATTAAATAAATAATTTACAAAAGTTTTAAATACTTAATATATCATATATTCTCATGATATTTTCCTTATTGTGTATTTTCGGACGTTTTTCTTGAGTATTGTTAGTAGAAAAATATTATCCCTGAATAACAAAAATATCGGTACGAAAGTACGAGTATTCCTGGCTTTTCAGATAGCCTCAAGTTAACAAACCTTTAATTGCACACCTCATTGCATTGCCTTGTGCTTTATCACGGCATGGAAGATAAGAAGGGAATAATTAACATGGCCATCGCTAGTTATTGTGAGAACAATTATTGTACTCGTATTGTTGATCGATTGATAATGGGACTGGGATACCTTCAAACTATGGGGCAAGATCAACATTATATTTAAATCCTGGAAATTACTAATCAGGAGGTTATTATTATTTGTAAATAAACATTAACCAAATAATTTATCTTAAGTCAAATAATATCTTGAAAATAAAAAATATATATAAAAATTGGGTGATATTTTTTTTAAAGTACCGAATACTCATATATTTGTAAATATCCGTCAAAATAAAACTTAGGTACAATGCAATATCAAACAGAAAAAAAAACGTTTTCCCAAAAATTTACTAGATTTAATCAGGGATTAGAATTTCTATTTTTAAATAGTGCAGTGAGGACATATTTTATAAAACAAATCATATAATACGAGTACTTCATACATAAAGATTAAGTAAACAAAGTATTGGTTTCTCTGTAGTGTTGATTATTCATCAGTGATTGCATTAAAACAGACATGGAATGTAGTGTGTGTCTAATTCCCCTTTTATTGTGAATGGAGTGTGGACTTAGCATAATTACTGTGACTGATGTGATTGTGTTTGAAATGGAGATATAATAAGTTTACAAACAATAATCAAACCATAACTAACCAATTTGAATATAATGCTTAGTTGGTAATTTTTAAATATCAGGGATCAAACACGTAAGTAAATCATATTTTTAATTGATGAAATTACATTTATTGTGAGGCATTCGCTTCATTAATGAATTTCAAAATCTATGTTCTTTTTGTAAATATTATGAAATATCAAATATTTATATACCATAAAATATCAAATATTTAAGTAGACAGAGCGCGCTGCTTTATATTTTGTTTTTACCACATTAGCACTAACTTCATACTCACGTTTCCGTTTTTAACAATTTTTAATATGCTTTTATTATTTTTATTTAAAACATTACATTATTATTCCATGTAGATATATTCAAAGAACTATCATTCTAACTTCTTACTCGAGTAAATATTAATTAATATTCTTAATTTCATTGGCATAATATTATATACATTTTCGAATCTGGGTCTAATCTTTATTATTTACCCGTTAAAATTACAGAAAAATCAAGTACGAATAATAGTAATATTTTTTTTAAGATCAGCAGTAATTAGTTAGGTACAAATTATTTGTATAAATGTCTGAATTTAAATACTTACGAAATATATTTTGTTGGTGTGTTTAAAATATTAGTAGCTTATTATTATACTTTGCTCTAAAAAATCATAATTTTAACATGTAGGAAAATTACAGATTTTTTACAATAAAAAATATTTCAAATTCCGCTCATACAATTAAATCCAGCTCCTTGACCATTGGTTGTGAAGCGGTGCATGGGCGCTTAACTCGCGATACTAATTCATTCGGATCTGCATGAAGCTCTCCCCTGTCTTTATTTAATTGGCCATGTCTTCTTACCGAATATTTCTCGGTAGAGATAAATGAGAGCGAAATAAACAGAGACGAGTCGGTGGGGGACTGGGAGCTGGGAGCCGCGAGTGGCGAGTGGCGAGTGGCGAGTGGCGAGTAGCAAGCACCAGTAGGGTGGCCGTGCGCCCCTTTTATGTTTACAGTCATTTTAAATTGTCGAAGTTAGTTAAAACTATGATTGGAGTTAATCCATGCAGTAAACGCGGATTTTGAAATATGTATAGTGCATATTTCTCTAAAGTTATTATTTTCTTTTGAGCCGGTTTCGTAAATTATTATCATTGATTAAAATATATTGAAACATTTTTTTGAGAAGTATCAAAAATAAAAAAAAAACATTCCATTTGTAAATCTCTACTAAAGAACCAATAAGATGATCAAAAGGTTCATCAAAGTTGTCAGTGACTTGAACTAATAACGACACCACTCGCTCATAAATCTAGCAATAAAGTTAATAGTTTTTTATAAAGATAATCACTTGGTAAGAAAGTCAAACTGGTGTCAAATTGTCTCGGGCAACTAACTCTATAAAGCTTCTGCATCAAAGCGCAAAGCAAACGATTAGATTTTTTTGCTTATCAAATCACATTTTATCAAACTAATATACTCTTAATTATAAATTTGAGAAATAATATTTCATTCCAACTATTGGATTTGAATTATTACGACAATTTTTTGAATTATTGCAACAAAATTCTTTTGACATAAGCCCGTAGAAACTCTCATACTAGGTTTTGGGTATATTTTATCTTATTCTTAAAAATAAATAACAAGGATATTTTTCATTTCCATTCAAAATAATAAACGTATTTTTATTAAAGATGTAAGTTAAATACCATAGAAAAATATTTTTCATTAAGTAATAAATCACTCAAAATGTGCCCTCGTTTTTTGGTATAGCGGTTTTTATAATTGAATTTTGACACAGTTTTAAATTTACTTCGCCAGGCATTCACCAGCTACTGCATATTTTTAAGTGCAAAACTTTTCTTATAAATCCTGTCAAATAATTCAGACAGCTCTCTCGGCTGAGCAAATAATATACGGAGGCTTGACGTTCTTAAATGGGAGGGAGATGAAATGTGGGACCTAACAGGTTCACGAGGGC
The DNA here is from genome assembly GCA_949825065.1 of Odontocerum albicorne. Classification (NCBI taxonomy): domain Eukaryota; kingdom Metazoa; phylum Arthropoda; class Insecta; order Trichoptera; family Odontoceridae; genus Odontocerum; species Odontocerum albicorne. The sequence continues at coordinate 11,043 of CATKWJ010000354.1, read as the reverse complement.
GCAGCTATTGCCTCGAGCATAACGGCCCTGGTTTCTACTCGAAAATATTATATACGAGTATATTTTCAAGAGCAGTTTTTCTGTTGAAAACGTTAAAGAAATTGAAAACCACCGAATAATTCTTTCGATATTATTGGTCATGTTAAATTCGAGACTTTTATGGTACCTATCTATACCTTTTGTAGTATTTTTACGGAAGTAAAAAAAATATGAATAATTTTTCAAAATTAATAAACCTTATATTTTGCATCGCATTTTCAATTCATTTGTAATAAACTAGTAAGTTTAAAAAATAAATAAATACTGTTCTGGAATAAATTTTTTCGCAACTCGTGTCCTTCAATCAAATTTACACTTAAATCAAAACGTAGACATCTGATTCTTGATTTTATTGTTTTTATTTTTATTATTATGCTATTGCTTGCTTGTCGATTCTCCAACTTTAACTCAAATCTTTGTTAAGTAATTGTATGATTGATCGGAAGGAATTGCCACTTGTCAATAAATCAGCTATATTGTACACTACGTAATAAAATATGGGATAAATATTGGATAAAGTATCAAATAAATATATCGAAATAAAAAAGATGCAAATATAAAAAAGTATACTATGGAAACCATTTAATTTTCTACATAAGTAGTCATACTAAATGTGTTATATTTTGTAAAATATGGTAGTTCCTTTTCAAAACACACGATTCTGATTGACATTGAGAATTTCATATAAAAATATTTTTCATAAAGAGTTCATTATACATATTAGCTGGTTGATTTCAGGTTTCAAGAATATAGATACACGGTTTATTTTCAAAGCACTTCAGTAAAGAGGAGATTTATTCATTCAAATTATATCACTTTTGACGATATCATTGGATTCTACTAAATAATTGTACGGCAGTTCTCTCACTGCCTGATATTACCATATCTGTTGATATTGTATGTCGAATTTTTCTGGGCATGTTTATACTGCATAATATTACAATGATAAATTGACTTATATACTGACGACAAGGTTGTTTCTATTTCACATTTCAGAACTTCCTAAGTTCACCTTTTTTTTATGAGCCACCTCTGACATATTTTTAAGCATTTTGAAGAATACCGTTATAAATATTACAAAATAATTCTTAATCTTTTGAATTCATAAACAATTATCATAATTGATATAGATGATTGTTGAGGTGATCCATACTAGAACTGTCATAGACTCCATATTAATCTTATTTACGACAAAATTTCAGCGTCAGCTGCTTTATAAATTGTAAATTAAGCATTTTAGAATTATCTTGCAAGAGACATATCTACTATAGAAGAATTTCTATCCTAGTTTAAATGTCTTGATTTTATAGTAATGTCGTTTTCGAGAATTAAAATATTTATAAAATTTTATTGTGCAGAATCGTATGTACCTAAAAATATAAAATGTTTGAGATGTCGAATGAATTGAAAAATTTGTACATTTGTATTATATTACGTATTTTACTAGCGGAATTCAGTGACCAGAGGACACCCCAAGAGCGATCACTAATCGAAGTTCTAACAGTATTCAATGCTGCTTAACTTCGGAGGAGAACTAGTGAATCGTGGTTAAGGTGTTGGCGACGACCTTCTTGGTTAGTTAGTAAGGCACTTGAGTTCCGCCCTGTGGTTTTGAGTTCGATTCCCGATGGTACTCGAAAAAACATTAAAAAAGCCCCCCGTCAAGTAAACGAAATCGTCTGGTAATAATACTTGCACGACATTATTGCCAGTTCGTGTAATAACAGAATTATGGTTAACATCTAATACAGAATAAATTATTATCAAAACCATTTTAAGTACAAGTAATAACTTGATTTTCTTAACTAGTAAAATAAATACATGAAAGATAGTTAGATTAGAGCTGTTTATAAGTACTCGTAGTTTGAGATAAAGGAAGTAAAATAAAAGCTATATATTCTGTGACTAATAATTTATCTAAGTTGCCCTGAGTTCCATCTAATATTACTCGTATTTAATGTCATCTTAATCGCGTAAAGTTCCATTAATGGAGGAAATTGCCAATTGCCATATATAGTCATTTAATCGCATAGGCGACTCACTTGCATTTCCTTTATAAATAATTTACAAACCACACTATATGGAAAAATATATAAAGTATCAATTAGCATATTCTAGTCGCCTGTCGCACGGAAACGTTCCCAGGATTAAGAAAGCCGGTGTCACGTCCTCGGCCTGGGACTCCAAACTGCCCGGGGCAAGGAAGAAGTCGAGTTTTAGACGCCATTATATACTTTGGCGCTATGTAAATCCCCTGTGGAGACACCCTACTAGAATATTTATTAGAATAAATAACGATAAAAGTTTTTGAATTGGAACCATTTGCTTGAAAAATATTTTAAAAAGATTGAAAAAAATACTGAATTTAGGGATATTATTCCTTTGATCCATTTATTTTCACGAATTTTCATCATAAATTTTCATTGCCTTACTAAATGTTTTTATTGCATACCTACCTATTTCAGTTATTTACAGAATATTCAACAAAAATTTTCAGGGAAAATGTCAAAAACTCTCTTCATGAATTGAAACCATTTCATTACCAGGGAGAAAAAAAAATTTGAAGCATTTTTTTTGATATCTTGAAATATGAACAAATTTTTATAAAAAGAGATTTTTACATACATTCATGCCATAAGGCAGAGAGGACCAAGCGCCATATTTTTCTATCGTGCCACATATTTTGCCTCTTCTATATATATTTTCTATACATCTCCCACGATTCCTCTAACTATACATTTCCTTCTTTCAGAATATATAAGTTTTTCTATAAATAATACTTTAACACAAACGCACAATTTAGGTGAATTCCTCTCGTTTTTAATATTGCAGCTTGAAGGTTTCTCAACCGGCAGCTACGAGTACCTGACGAAAAATAGCCTACTTCTTAAGTTGAGCAACTTGAAGTCTTCACGGTCAATACGTTACGTTATTAAGTGATTGTTGTGTAAATCTGTAACATAAAGAGATATTTTATGTTTTTTATAACAGAAATGTTGTTAAATAGCAAAATCATTTTAGTAGCATAGTAAATATATTTTGGCTGTATTTTGAAAATTTTAACAACAAGGGCTATTTATTACATGACCAATTATTCCTATGGTGAGTAATTTTTTTTCAATATACATACATATATTCATGCCGTCTCCCTGTTGGGGTAGGTAGAGAGGAGATAGCGTCAGATCTTCCTATCACGGCACAAATATTTCGCCCCTACTACATCCATACATCTTTTCAAAAAACTTCTACTATTTTTCTGACTTTTTACATTGTTTCTGTTTCTTACAAAATATTATCATCTTGATCCAACCATACTTTATTTATTTTCGATACTAAGAAAATATTTAAAATAATCCGTGATAACTAAGTCATAAGTGATGAGACCTTTCTTTTAAAATCAAGGAACAGTACACAAGAAGGTCTGATGCGTGTGATTAATTCAAATTGTCGGCACATTGAAAAGTCATTAATTAATTAGTTAATAAACATATCGCAAACTCTCGACAGTCTGATGCAACAGCAGCCGGCAAAGTGCACGTAGTACAACTCTCACCGAAGAGTGCATTTGAATGGGGCCTCGTGCCGCGCATACTGATATCTTCCCTCAGAGGACACGCCGTCTACAGCCTATATACGTCACCTTCATCAAAATACGAACAGAATAAATAAACTTTTGCGTTCTTCATTAGTTTAAAATTTAATTTATTTTTCACTTTCGTCGAGTTTCTTGTTTGGGTTCTATCTCTTGTTAATTATTTATTTATTAACAAAATTAATTACTCTTAAGAGTATTTTGCTTATCTTATCACAGTAATAATTATAAAACAAAATATGACGTATTAACATCTTCAAAAAAAAACTTACAATTCAGGATACATATATCTTTCATAACATGGTATATGAAAATACCAATGAATAGTAAAAACGGAAAGAAAAATATAAAAAAATATGAAATCGTTACTAATATAATATCAAAAAATCAAAGTTTCACCTTCATCTAATCTGTGTATTCCCAAATAAGCCTGCAATAAATCTAGAAAAATGATCTTAGTTCATATTAACAAAGATTCGATGTTTATTTGCAATCCAATATTAAATCAAAGGCTCAGATTTTGAGATACCATTTAATGTGGCATCTACAAATCTAGAGGATATTTTTGTCAACTTAACTCATACATTCTTCTAATGTTCTAAATCAGCCCTAATAATCACCATCTCTTTCAGATTCAATTGTAACCCAACATCATTTTTTAAGCAACCATTTTTTATTTTTTTCCTCCTCAAATTACACTTTCATGTAAATAAATAACAAATTACTCCAGAATACCATATATCTAAGGAAATTAGAATAATATGTAAAAATACATAACATTTATTGAAATTTACAAGGCAAAAAAAATAAAAATTAATTGTTTTCAATATAAATAATATACAACAATCCAACAAAGTTTAAAAGGCAGGAGTACGAATTTCTAAGGAATGGTAAATACATTAAAACATTTCCCTTCATTCAATTTCTTCCTCTTGGTCGGTGTTTTCTTAAACTTTCATTCGGCTCAGATCCTTTCTCAGGAAGTAATGAAATATGAATGATGCGTGTCCCTTTAACGCGGACGCTATTTCTGGGAATTCAAGGAGCTAACAATCGATTAAGTCATCAACAAGATCAGGAGAGGTCAAGGCTATTAAAATATTCGCCTTTCAAATTGAGTGGTGCTTCAAAAGGAATTGTGTATTTAGTATATTATAGAGATTTCCTTATATACGAGGAGACGTCAATATTCGCCTTTCAAATTGAGTAGTGCTTCAAAGGGAATTGTGTATTTAGTATATTATAGAGATTTCCCTATATACGAGGAGACGTCAATATTCGCCTTTCAAATTGAGTAGTGCTTCAAAAGGAATTGTGTATTTAGTATATTATAGAGATTTCCTTATATACGAGGAGACGTCAATATTCGCCTTTCAAATTGAGTGGTGCTTCAAAAGGAATTGTGTATTTAGTATATTATAGAGATTTCCTTATATACGAGGAGACATCAATAAATTTGCAAAATTAACGGGAAAAAAAGTATTTTTTATTTTTCCTTTTTAATATATTCACCATACTAATACATTGATACCAACTCTTATACATTTTTCCAATCTTTCAAAAATATTGGCTTTTGCCCTCAAAATAATCGGAAATTGCACTTTTAACTTCTTTATCGTTCGTAAATTTCTTCCCTCGAATATCTTTTTTCATATTTGGAAATAAATAATAATCAGACGGAGCCATCTAATTTATCAGCACTATGCCTTCCGCATCCCAAAAAATTGTAGCCTTATTTTTTTCCAGACGATTGTGACACTTTGAACTTTGGGATGAGTGTCCTTTTTATGCCACTGCATGGGCTCCTGCTTCAACTCAGGCTCATAATTATGCCACTGCATGGGCTCCTGCTTCAACTCAGGCTCATAATTATGCCACTGCATGGGCTCCTGCTTCAACTCAGGCTCATAATTATGCCACTGCATGGGCTCCTGCTTCAACTCAGGCTCATAATTATGCCACTGCATGGGCTCCTGCTTCAACTCAGGCTCATAATTATGCCACTGCATGGGCTCCTGCTTCAACTCAGGCTCATAATTATGCCACTGCATGGGCTCCTGCTTCAACTCAGGCTCATAATTATGAACTCCAGTTTCGTCTCCAGTAACAATGCGGCTCAAAATCTCATCTTTGTTGTTTCTTCTGCAGAGGCCGAAAAACTGTCGTGAACATTCTACACGTTGTGGTTTTTGAAGTGGCGTGAAAATTCTGGGTAACCCCTTACACTAATTTTTGACTTCCCTAGATGCTGATAGAGGATATTCAAAATGGTTGTAGGTGATACTCCAACCATCTCTTCAAGCTTTTGTTTTTTAGAGGGCCTTCTTCCAGTACAATATTTTTTTTCTTTTTTGACGATGTTTGAAGAAGTGGCCCCAACAGGCCGTCCGGGACGGAGGTCGTCTTTAATCGATTCTCTCCCTTGCTTAAAAATATTATGCCACTTGTAAATCTCTTCCAAAATTATTTGAAATGTTTCCCTTGTTTTTGAGAATGGTAAATGACGGCGCGATACTCAATTTTTTCCATATTTGGAATATTATTAATGTTTGGCATAGTCTCTCGACGATATTTTAAACAATATTGTCAAAATTAGACTAAAACTTTTGCAGATATTTATCATTTTATGTTCTGTAACTATGTTTACATGTTCAACTGATAACCACTCAATAACCATTGCCTTTTTCGCGTAGAATATTCTTCGAAATCTGCGATTCAAGTCTATAGTCATAACATGAAAACCAAGATGAATAATGAAAGATTGTCTTCGAGTGAGAGTCGATAACGAAGACATTATGTTAAGTCTTATTTACTTTTAGAATTTAGGGTGAAGTAACATAACATATGTCACTCTTTTTTTAATGCTAATTTTACTTTTTTTATTATTATTTATAATCACTGTTTATGTTATGTCTAGTTAAAAACTATTACGAGTATCCCATAGAGTCAATATAAAGTTTCTTATGAATACTAGTCATTGTTTATTAATGTGTATGCAGCGCTCTGCTCTGCGGTAAGGTGATGTGTCCGACAGAAGGATAATGTGAAGATGTGATTGCGTCCTATGAATGTTAAAATAGAGAGATGTCACACTAGTGACAGTTTTCTGGTCCTTAAGAAAGCCAGTTTGTGAAAATTGGAATGAACAGCATCCGCACGATACAAGAGTTGAGAAGGAGGTCTGAAACACAAACCACAGAAAGCGTGAAATAAAATTTCCCTCGATTACTTTAAGACACATATGTGTTTTCAACTATTTGTTTTCTTGTATGGTGATTTATATTATTATACAAATTTCTTCTGAAATGATTTAGTTGTTTCACAATCAAAGACCCACGTAAATATTTAGGTAATGTATATAAATACTACATTTCCATGTATTTTTGATCAAAACATACAATATAATACGTAAATTGTTAGTGATAAACTATAATATTTCAAAATCAATAACTGATGTAGTGAAAAATAGTAAATCTTTGTTAGACTTCAGCTATAATTTTCCATAACAAATTATCTGAACACAATCTACACGATTGACGACTACAAAACATGCTTTTAATTTTAGGACAAAAACTTCTCAGTCACCGGCGGTATAAATTAATACATTATTATACGCTATGTGATTATCTTCACCTATCTTAAATTATCAATCTAATTCACTCAAAAGCGTGTGATAAATAATCGTGAAATAGAAAAGTATTTTTAGCCTAAGTGAAGCCGGCTGTAAATTGAAATTATCCAGTGAAAGTGAAAGAAACTGTGAATACGCATCAAAAAGAGGGAAAAACTTCCGTTAAATATTATTTCACATCTGAAATGATTCACTTAATAAATACGGCGTCGGATGCTAAACTCCAGATTACGAAGTATTCCGGTAAAACAAATTCGAGTGAGTGTACCGAATCATCTCGCGCCGCTGCACTCGAACAAAAACCTTCATTTAGATAGTCCGCTGGAAGTATTCAGACAATACTTAATAAAATATGAGTGATGATATGCAGGCGTGTACCGGAGCTGCGAGCGAGTTAAGCTGTCATCCGGTGTTGTGCTTATTCGAGGGATCGAAAAAGACAGAAATCTTTTAATGTTGATGAACGTATTAAATAAGCACATTATAGGGGTCTGGAGTCAAAATAAAACTCAACTTTTTTTTTAAATAGGTATTATCGACAATCTAACCCCTAACCCATGTTTTGACAGATAGGTGATTCACCATCTAGGCCATGGAAGTCAGTGTCTGCTTTATTAAAAACTTCTTTCAAAGAACATTTTATTTTAGAAACATGTCAAATATACTTTCATTGATTTACACACATATTGTTGAGTTCACGTTAAAGAAAAATATATATACTCGTACTTATTCAATTCATTTCGAAATATGATATGAAATGTAATAATATAATATTATTCTGTTTTACGTAAATTTACATACTTACATATTCTCTATGTTTTCTTATGATTAAAGTATGCATTGTTTTACATGTAATTCCTGATATAATATAATAACGATTATTGACTATACTAATCTTGAAATAAATGTTGAAGTATGCGATATTTTGCATGCTTATTACTTACTACCGGTGCGGTGCGGTGCGGTATGACTTAAATAACTGAACTACCACCTCCATATCCTTACATTAAACTTATACATATATTTATTTGGTAATATTCTCAATCTGTCAATAGTAATGGGTTTGAATCCTGAGTCCTTGAAGAGAGTCTGCTCTCTAAACGGCACTTTATAAATTATTATTTTATTATTATTACTATGAGCGATGAAAATTAATATGTCATTCAATTATTACTGCCCCACTCGTTATTATAAAAAAATACAAAATAACATTAATACAAGGTTATTAACATTGTTACATCGGTCAGATAAAATAAAGAGTAATTTCTCGTTGCAAAAATGCGTAATAAAGGATTTATCTCTTGAAAAATAAAAATAATAACTTAGCGACGGTCCTGGTCGTGTAGCCGAAAAACTTTGTGCGACAAGCAGCGTAAACAGGAAATTGAAATTCTGACGGAAAGGTACCTCTCGGCAGCATCGAGTGGAGTGAAACTGCGAGCGCCGTTCTGTGGAACTATTCGGCTGGGAAACTGAGTCTTGCTGCAGATTGCATCGCCGCTCCCTCCCCGAACCCGAACCCGGCCCGGCCCGGCCCGTCTTGCGCGCGCTAACTCATGTGTGAGCCCTCGCGCTTAGGAAACTAAGTATGAGTAGATTTAGTTGTTGTTTATGCGGAATAAAACGCCCTCCCCAGGAAAATATTTGCATTACAGTTATACAACGGCACTGAGAAACAAATATTTGGTATTCAATACATTTCTAGAGTATTCGGTGTATTTAGTTAGGGCATGTTTTTTAGTATTTGTGTTCCTTTGAGGTACATGAGATTCTAGCAGAACTGCTTGTTTTGACGTAACCACTCAATTCCCGGCGATAATATTGTTTTTTTTATCGTGTATCGCCAAATAAACTACATTTTTATCAAGCCGGATCAAGAGACCGGATCCATAACTTAATTTATAATTGTGTTTCGTTCGTAAGGTCGATTGAAAAGATTGACCATTAAATGAATATTTTTTTCAATTCGTTATTTCAGTAATAGTAAAATCAGTAAGAAAAAGAAAATTATGTTTTATATACACAGCGGAAAATAATTATAAGATGAACTCCGTGGCCTAGTTGGTTAGACGTCTGTAGTCCAGCCCAGGGGATGCGGGTTCGATCCGATTTTGGAACTCTGATTTGAAAAAAAAGGATATTATTCTGGTTTCCACTTAATGTCTCTTTGATATCATTCAGGTTAATTTGAAGTGATTGGTATATCAGTACATAAGCCCGCCAGGTAGCACTGTATACAATAAAAGTGTAATACAATATAAAATAACGAAATATATTTATTATATCTAGATTGTTAAAATATCGTTTCTACTTACACAACGGAATTAAATATTGATTACAATATAAAAATAACCAGCAAGCATTTTTGTGTATTTCTTATTATTCAAAATTTCGCAGGTTAAATGTTGTTCCTCCCTGTCCCGGTATATGTACGAGTGCACATATGTATACAAGAGCAGCGCCAGTATTAATGTTAATCACTTAGCATTCTGCATGCGCATACAATTTCCTAGTCTAATCGTCATTAGAACGCCTGTGTATATATTATTTTCCAACAAGAATGTACGTTGGCAGAACGCGAAAATTTCGCAACAAAAAACCAGCCCTTAAACGAAACCAAAGCAAAATCGACCGTACAATACACAGACTGTGGCATGGTTTTAATTTAATTTCACTGCAGATTAGTCGCGTTCCGGAGAATGTTTCATTTGTAGGACGCTTTGTGCACATTCGCATCTAGGTTGCGGCGGTTATAATGTCATCAGTGGTTGCGGAAAGTGCATTGTCCTTTTTATGTGCAGTTTTATTGTTAATCACCGGAGTCGCGTTGGATTTTACCGCCCGACACCCGATATATGTTAGTGTCCGCATCGACAGATTGAGATCCGATCATCTTTTTCAGTTAGCAGTGGGCAGTCATCGGAAGCTTCATTAGGTGTTCTAAGCACTTTATGATCCTTGTTTGACTGATGAAGAAATCAAAGACAACTCATATCAAACTATATACATCCGCTTTACGACATACTTATTTATGCATTTTTTTAAAAGTGAAAATGTTGAAAAAAACATATTTAAATGTGTATTAAAGATGTGATTAAAATGTATGAATATTTAAAAACATAAAATCATATTACTATGATAATAATTATGGGTGCTGGAGTTAGGTGTGTGCATTTAAATAATTGATTTTGAATATTTTTACGTACCTATATAATCATAATACTTGATACTATAAAACTATACAATTTAAGCATGACACAAAGCTAGTATAATACAACAGAAAATCTTTGGACGCATAAACTCATCGAGCGGTACTCGAGAGGAACTAAAAAGTTTAGAAAGTGACGTAAGGTAGGCTGGGTGGATGACGTATTCGTAAAATGGAATGCATAACTGTCACCAAACGGCAATGAAAATATGATTTTGGAAATCCGTGAAGAGGTTTATGTTCTAGAGCTAGAGTAAACCAATATATATATATAGACTATAAATGATGATGTTGACACGGTGGTAATTAAAACCCTACCCCGTATATGATTATTCTTCTTTGTATGATATCCTACAAGATATCCGAATTAGTGATTCGCACATATTGAAGAGCGTGCCCGTAAGACAATAATGTATTCGGCCCCATTAATCGAATCTTCGGGTTTAGAACCACAGGAGAAGACACAAAACTCGAGGTTCATCATTGCAAATGTTTGCAACAATACCGCACGTAAAGAGGTAACAACACTCGCACACTCATTCGGCGCGTTGATCAGACTAAGATCCTTTTATT
>CATKWJ010000353.1:0-33196 GCA_949825065.1 Odontocerum albicorne | reverse complement strand
TATTATATATATATATATATATATATATATATATATATATATATATATATATATATATATATATATATATATATATATATATATATATATATATATATATATATATATATATATATATATATATAATATATATATATATATATATATATATATATATATATATATATATATATATATATATATATATATATATATATATATATATATATATATATATATAAATATATATATATATATATATATATATATATATATAAATATATATATATATACTATATATATATATATATATATATATATATATATATATATATATATATATATATATATATATATAGTATATATATATGCTAGTACCCAATTGACTGTATTTCCTATCGTTACACACCGTCCGATATCCCTCTTGACTTTTTCCTCATGTGAAAGAAAACTACCTAATAATGTCACAGAATTCCTCAACTTGTCCAGTCGTTCATAACCACTCATATGAACTATGATAATATAAATAAATAATGAAAATACGAGTACATCAAAATTATCATTATGAAAATACAAATAAGTAAAACTTATCGAAAGAAAACAGTATGAAAAAATAAATAAATGATAAATAACGTTTTGATAAATGGATATACGAATACATAAAATAAATAAAAAATAACGTTATGAAAAAGTTATAGAAGCAGAAATATTCCGTTCATATAATAAGAAATAAAAGATACATAACATATCAGGTAAGTGGGAAAGGAAAACATATGAAATAAGAGAATCAAGTTGACGAAGACATACGAAGCTTTGAAATCTAAGAAATTGGTTTATATTCTCATTCCAACGCAGAAGTGTGTTGTGTTTAACTTAAATTATTCTTAGAATTTCTCTACATTCGCAACATGGATAGGGCCTGAGAAGGTTTTGTAGCTAGAAGAACTTTAGATTAGAGAAAAAAAAGGATTGTCATAATCAGCACCATCACGCAAAATCACTATTGGGATAGGCCGAGACAACATTTCCCACTCCATTCTTACATGATATACAATTTTTACTAGTACCTCATCCATACACCTCATCAACTATAAACTCCTCTTATAAATATCTGATAGTTGAAATAACCCAAAAGAGATTTCTGCAAAATCTTTATTGAAAAAGTATGGGTATGCCACATTTTTTATCGAAATGTTTAGAGTTTACTCCTTAAGGGTTACAAAAGATCTACACATTGTTAATAAATAAACAAATTACTAACAAGAAAAAAAACAAACGCTTTTTTTAAGGACGAACTTTCGTTTAATGTATCTGACAATTATTACCACCATCGTAAATTAAAGTTATTAAAAACGTTACCACTCGCACACGGTATGACCTTGTTGAATAAACTACACGATGTCGATATTTGCCATTTTTAGGTGAATAATTTAACGATTGAACTCATTAATAAACTTTGTAGGCATTACTAAGTACGTTATTTCACGAGAAAACATCAGTTATTATTGTTACTGATGTCATTACACTACATATTTATTTCATGTAATTAAGTTGAACCTATTTCAAGTGTAAACATAATAAATAAGCGTTCCCTCTTTAACAATTCATTAATTTAGTTGTCCTACGTTTTTCAAAGCCTACCCAAACTCACCATACCTTCTTTACATACTACTTGTATAGATTATTTTTGTTAATATTTCATCATCTTAAGCACAGCATCTTTTAATCCGCATTATTTCTTTATGTCCTTATTCTTTGATTAATTGTTTTCCACACATTCTACCCATCTCATATGCGCTTTTTTCACACGTTTTACGTATACGCTCATTTCTTTTGCATTTATCTTACTTTTATCACATTTTTACCACGTCAAAATTTACCTTATATATTCCTATCTTGATACCGATATAGCATCACAAGCGGTCATCTTTGCTTGCCTTGAATTGCTCTGGTCGGTTAGTATGTTACATTATATAACTCACCAGTCACTCAATTGCTATTATTTTTTTAACATCGTACTTGGCGCAATCAGCCGATGTGAACATGTTTCCAATACGTAAAACTTCGTTGACTTGCTCAAACTTTTCTTTTTTCTCTTTTTTTTTCTCACATACCTTTACTTCTTCTCTCGACAAAAATGCTAGACGGCATTATACAAATATTAATACAAAATAATAATCTTATATGGATAGGGTGAGAGGATACAGCGCCAAACTTTCATAGAAAGCTATAATTTCATCGCATCCTCAATATCCATATATATTTTCTCTTCATACAGTTTCTTCTCGTTGTCCGGAAACTAACTTTTATTTTTACGTCTTTTTCAAACGCAATATTGCACCATGGACGATGGTTTTCGATATTTTTAGTATCTCAGCAATATCTTGTGTCGTAGAATGATGGTTATTCTCGACCGAAACTTTCCTTTAGTCGTCATCAATGATTATAATCGGACTTCCAGAGAAAACACCTTCTTCAAGTATTGTTTCACTCTTATGGATGTTTTTCAACCACATTTGACACACACGATCGTTGTATTATTCCCTTTGCAGTATTAAAAAAATATCAAGGACGCAAACCAACGTATTTTGTTCTATCTTTAAAATAACACAACAAAAAGATTCAAGCAATTTAGGTTAATAATGACCGAAAATGCACTAAGTAATTGTTTGTCAATAATATACAGTCGGCACGTTTCAAATGAAGTTCGCAACGAAAGTTTTTTCTTAACGGCATCTATCTGAGAAATAAAAGAACTACTTTCCGGGCAACGTATTACTTTTATTTCCTTTTTTTCTAAATTTAATTCACTTGGTGAGCGATATATTTCTCGTCTTCTTCCGCCACGACTTCCGCTCTCGTTCGTATTGCAAATGTGTTCAACATCTATTCACTCTAGATCTAAGCCTCAGCGCGTTTTCTAACACCCTGCTTAACATAACGGTCTTTACTTCATACAAACAAGTACATATGAGTGGCCTAGAGCCAAACCAGCATATCTAACAAAACCAAAAAAATGAGTTAAAGTTAAAATTTGAGTCACATAACGTTTCTTTATAAGTCAGAAGTGCCTTTACTTCAAAATTCTCAATGTTAGGTACTACTGCTGCCATCTATCATTTTTTTGGCAAAGCGATTTTCGTGATATACTTTTATGCCAATTTGCCTACCAAACAAAAAAACTTTAATCATCAAATAATCTTATAATATTAGAATCATTTTTTACTTTTATCGTAGTAGTTTTTTAATGTATCTGTTCAATGAATAAAATACGTGTTGTTTATAGTTAAGGCATTAACGTTGTGGAGGTTTAAAGACATTGTAATTTATTTTTAACAAACACTATTTATTCCACTTTTTTGTGACGGTATAACCCTACCGGTTTCAAGGCTTTCACCTCATCTTCAGGGGAGCGCAAACAAGACTAAATGTTGTTCGAACTGGTACCGATATAGACGCTTCAACGGTTGGAGGCTAAAAGCTCTCCGCTCTTGGCCGAAATTATCCCTAGCCTTCCTCACCCCCCAGCCTCCAACCGTTGAAGCGTCTATATCGGTACCAGTTCGAACAGCATTTAGTCTTGGTTGCGCTCCCCTGAAGATGAGGTGAAAGCCTTGAAACCGGTAGGGTTATACCGTCACAAAAAAATGGAATAAACAGTGTTTGTTAAAAATAAATTACAATAAAATACATTTATTACACAACATTTGATTTATAATAACCCATAGACTTTGAGCTCTCATTTCAACATGTTTGTTGTATAGGCTGGTTTGGCACCCACTCATATATGCATATCATTATGCCGTTTCCCTGTTGGGTCTTAAGAAAGGACATAACGCCTTACTTTCCTTTTTCGACTCATATTTCTTCTCTTCTTTATCCGTACATCTTATCAAACAACCCGGCTGAAATTCACGAGTATATCACATTCATCCATATTTCATCTAAGAGCACATATTTACATCGCGTGCACTTGTCTCCTTTCATGAATGTTCCACTCCACTCTTGTATAGTACATAAATATTGACCCTAAGACGTTGTTCTGAACTTTAATATTGATATAACCAGGTTCGAATGTGCTGTATTAAGTCTAAATATTTAAAACGATTAAGTTATTTGTTTATTGTCCTGATATCAACATATTCAAATTAACTTCTTAAAAAACAAACCTTTCTGTAAAATTACCACATACTAGGTTTTAACTCCAAAACCCATCGGTGAACGGTTGGAAATGAAGGAAAAGACTCCTGTAATACTTTCACTATCTTTGCATGGATCTCAGTAGCCGATAAACCTTCCAAAACAAAGAATTTAATCACTGCACGATATTCGGATTTTTCCATTGTTAAAAAATACACTGACACTTCAACTTCAAATGACTTGTAAACAAAGAATGAATTGACAGATCGAAATGAAATTTTGATTAAAATTTGATTTGATTTGAAAATTTGATTTGAAAATTTGACTATTAAAACAGAAATCTCATGTACAGTTATTAAGCATATATGTGCTTACAATGTTATAAAAAATAAATTGATCACAACAAAATTGACCAATTGAGTTTCGTAAAACAGAGAAATAAAACGTTATTTACGTCCTAGGAGGGATTATTTGTGACCCACAAACTGTTATTTATTATTTTTATTGACTCGCTTCATATTGAATTTCGCGTAAAAACTTTCACCACCTGCTCATTGAATTACGCGTACAAACGAAATATCGGTTTAACTTTGTTACATTTATTTGATAGCCTATTCTATCGACCAGAGTCGAATTTTACTTGTTATTTAATATTTTTTATTTATTCATATCCATTTTATGTGCAAATGAAAATAGTCATCCGTAAACTGGTGATATTTACATCATTCATACATACATTTAAATCATTTTTCTGTCAGAGTAGGCAGTAAAGATACAGTATCACACTTTCCTAGCCTGGTAACATATTCCTATATATAAAATAAAATATATTAAAGTCGTCAGTAAAAAAATATTTTATTTCATGAGTAACTCAATTCAAAGATTTGAGAATAATTTTTAATGGCACACATATTTACCAACCATGTTTCGCGATTCTCAGCGAAGTGTTATAAACTACTACAACAATACAAACCATCATTTAACTCACTTCTTACTTTTCTTTCTTTCAAAATATCGAATAAAATCTAGTTGGTAGAGGACCCATTTTTTTAAAGTATTTTCCAGTCCAGTTATTACTTAAGATCTCTTGAACATATTTCAAGTCGGTTTGAAGAGATTGTCATATGCCACCACCAGATTGTACTGTATAAAATAAATGTATAAAACAATACAAAACAAGACTTCTGTCCACCAGATTATTTGCACTGTGGCAATATGATCTTTGATATTTAAATAAATATCAAAACTATTCAAACCTATTCGTAACAATTACTCAAAATGATATACTTATTGGACCTAGTCTAGACAGCTCACGTCAGTTCCATATCCTGCTGATTCATATTTTCAGATAATCTCGATACAGTTACAAAACATGGACAAACTCCGTAGTCTCCGTGTGGTAAGTTGCTTGGCTTCCATTCAAGAGTTTCAGGTTTGATTCCTGATAGTACCCAAAAGAGTAATAAATTAACGGTCCCTGTCTAGTAATAATAGCGTCTGGAAACATTACTCGCACACGCCAAGTACGTATGCAAGTGTTGTTGCTTGCATATGTCACACCCTTTCATAGTACTGCATAGAATGTTTCATGCCACACTTTTAGCAGCCAATAACGACAGCGACCTGCTGAGGCGAGGCTCCTTAGCCCTTACTATTGATATATAACGGAAGTGTAAAACGATATCATATCAAATCGTTGGCAGAGTAGTCTCCGACTGATATTTGGTTATCAGTCATTATCGGTTCCGACCGGAGAAATAATTTTCAGTTCATAAAGTAACAATTGGTGTTTTTCAAAATAAACGTTTAAGGTTAAGTTCAGGCGGTCGCGCGTGAACGCGCACAAATCGTTGAAATACGCGCGTAAAAAGATTCATATATGTTACAATGGTTTATATGGTCACACGACGGAACGACGCGACCATATATACAATTGTATATGAGCATTATGAATCTTTCTACGCGCGTATTCCAGCGATTTGTGCAACGCGCATTCACGCGCGACCATCTAAACTTAGCCTAATTTTCTATTACGCCATCGCAAACGTATTCTGAGAAACTTGTCTTGACTTATTTGGACAAAGTGTGCAAAAATATAATCATTATTTTGCTAGAACTATTGACGATACACCCAACCATTTAATTTACATCATATTGTCATATACGTATCAAACCTTTTATTTATCCGAATTGAAAAAAATACAAATCTCTAGACAATAATGGCAAGACTATAGGAAAGGAATTCGTTCAAGTATAAGGAAGAGAAGCAATATGAAAATTAGGATGAAAAAATAATCTCTTGAACTTGAATAAGGATGTACATCTGATAACAATATAAAGTTCGTACCCAATCGTACCACATGAAGTATGTGCCAAGTGAGGTATGGTGTGTTCGTATCCAAAAGGGTATTTATTTTATTTCCCGATCGAAGAGAACATCTTAGTTCTAAAAGATAGTGGAATATTTCACGATAATATTAAGGAGATTTGTATCGTAAAGCAGGCAAATTACTGTCGACAGTATGTGAAGGTTACTTCGCTGTCTTATTTTAAAACATTGAAATCTGTTCCAAAACTTTTACACGTTTTCATACTAACTAATTTTAAATACATTTGAATTCAATATTGGAGTCTCCCAAACATGTTCTTGTTGGCTTTCAAATCGCATATATTACCGTAATTAAGGAATGGAAGCATAATACATTGAGACAATAGTATTCGATTTAAAATTATTACACGTACTTAGATTTTCATAATAACAATAAAAGGGAATTTATATAGCGCCGTTTAAAGAGCAAACTCTCCTTAAAGGTGCACTATCTTGAGATTCGAACCCACTATTATTGTCAGATTAAAAATATAAGATAAAGGTTGAGTGTTAAGATAGGAAAGTGGTGGCTGCGGTATTAAATAAGGTAACATACTTCCCTTTATCTGCGTATTTTTAGAAAAACATATTTGGTAAGAAAACAGTAGAAAACTTACCAAGAAAATCAAACTAAATAGAAACCTTCGTAGATCTTCCAATACAAGACAGTAATATTTTCGTATTTAGATAGAGTGCATTGTATCTGTGTGGTATTCTGATATTAACATATATTATGATAAAACCTCCCAAAAACGGTTGTCTTCCGATGCTTCCTAAAGCTACCGACGCCACCATATCTCTAGCACTGACGGGGAAAAATCCACGCTACAGGACCAGCAACGGCATGAATCCTGCGCTATAATACTCCGCCCTATTGGAATGATTCCGAACAATCAACTTATTCGAACAAAAAATCTATAAATTATCGAGCCACTGTAAAAATATATCTAATGTTTTCCATTTAAAAATATTCTTATATGATTGATTATATGAAGCTACAAACTCAATCAATTGTACTATCGATAGTAAAAGTATAAAACGATCCAGTCCAAGAAATAAATGAAAAAAAATAAACCTGTCAGCAAATTTAATAATTGAGTTGATGAGTTTTGTATTTAAAACTGTAAGTGTTAACAATAGGGAATATTTGTTAAGTTACATATTTGAGTATTTTTTATAGTATCATAAAAAAAATGTTTTTTACAGTTACATTATTATGAAAAAATATATATATATACGAGTATATACGCAACAGTGCATGCTTTAAGAAGCGACTGAAAAAAAAATCTTAATTTCTAGTCAGTAATATAACGTGTTTCATTCCTGATTTTTTCCTTTCCTTTCCACCATCCCTTCCTTTTCCTTTGATTGATGATATCTCACTTCATATGAAAGGGAATGTTCGGGTGGCTGTCCGTCTTTGCGGGGTTTGTGGGCATATTCACGTATGTGTTCATGAATTCCGTGGAGATGGATTGTCATATGAATGGTTTTTTGCGACCATGTAACTTGCTTCATTTACTTGCAAGTGACATGATCGCAACCGATTGTATTGGCAATAAAAATGTTAAATAAATAAAAATAAATAAATAAATTACGAAGACTTTTGCAGAAAACAAAACAATGTTGACTTCTTAATTTTATTATCTTTTCAATGTCACGATTATGGCAACAAGTCTATACATGATCAAGGTTATATGAAATCACGTAATATTCCTAAGATCACTTTGAAAACAACGTTCAACAGCTGTTTTTGTTTCGGTTAGACGTTTATTTCGGCGTGGTTAACGACTCGAAGTTCACCAAATCGAAACCAATGTTATTTTAATCGTTTTAGAGGTTTCAAGTGTTACTAAAATTAAAACCAATATCAATGTCGTATTATTATTATTAAAAAATAAACTATCGTGTATATTCATATATGGACCTCATACTGTCTCCAATGATATCATCATTCAATTCGTATAAGATTCATGTAAAATATCACTTGATTTCTTTTTACCAAACTTTTTTTTAATTCAATTTCTCATCAAGTTTTTTGTAACGAAAGATAAATATTAAAATACAAGTATAATATTTTTAAAACAAATTGAAATATTTTTTATATATTTACTATACCACTTCTGCTCTGTTGAACATTTCTTTGTCTTCAATTAAATATAAATATTCAATCAATCTCCGAGATGCTGTAAGAACGAGTCTCACGTTCGAACGTTGGGTACATAATCAGCAACAGTTAGTCTAGTAGCGCCCGTCGGCTTTAGAACACATATTGACCGAATGTTTATTGTATTCTTATAAAGTAAATTATAAACGTTGTGCCATAATGGCAACTAAAAGACCGGATGATCTTCCGTTCCCAATGGTATGGAAGAGATTCACTGCCAAGGATTCTGAAGGCAATGAGAAAAAATTCAAAATACAAGATTGTCCACCCGAAATGTACGAAGAACTTTTGGATTTCATGTGCGATTTTTTTATGAAAGATGAGACCTTCAACACTTCAACAGGTACTCAAACTCGTTTATGTGTTTTACTATTCAAGTTGTTAAAATATTATGTACGTTTTGTAATATGGTTATGTAGATTATACAATAAAAACTATTTGTGAAACATTTACTTATGAAACATTTTTCTTGATAAAAGTATTATTCAAATAAGTTGCTATATTATTATACACTCACTAAGTAATTATATTATTATAAACTCACCATACAAATATTTAAAAGTGATAACACGATTGATTTTATTATAAAAAAAGGATTTTTTTCTATTTTTATGGTTAATAATAATAATATTTTTTATTGACCATTTTGCACAGATACACAAAGTGAAATATTTTTCTGATACACTAAGTGAAATATGTTTTAAGTGTAATTATTTTTGACCTAGTTTTCAAAGCAATATATTTTTTCATACAGATTATTTTCTTTAAATTGGTTTTATGTGACCGATGTGTTTTAACTGGCATATATAATTATGATTTTGAATGGTGATATTTTATAATTATACTTGAAGAAACTGGTTCAAGTAATAAGTGCTATTATATTAACTTTTTTCTAAGTGGCATTAATTTATAACCATTTCACTCCTTTTATACTACTAAAACTTGTTATTTTTTTACGTGTTCTCATTAGAAATATTGTATAAAATAAACAAGCTATTTTATTATTCACTATGAAAATATAAGATTTACGTAAAATATTCATGTAAATAAATTCGGCAGTAAACAAAATGTTGTTGTTTCATTAGTAATAGGAAAACATGTTAAATTACACTTAAATATTTTCCTCCGTGATCCACAAGAAACAATTAGTTGAGTTTATTACGTATATCACCTACAAAGATATAATAAATTGGACATTCTTTTGAAATAAACGAAATCGAAGTGCTTGAGAAATATAATATGTAAATTGTGTATTAGATATCCGTATATTTTTATTTTTAATAATCTTTTGTACATACATGAATACTAAAATGGTACTTTATACATTATTAAATAAATTGCATACAAAATACTTCTTTAATCTGACGATATTCATTTAACTGGATATTTACTCAGCTGAGATATGTAAACTGTTAAATATTTTTCAAATATTGGGATTTTGGATTAAAACCAGCTGCAGTTTTGGAGATTTTTTTTTTGCTCTCCACAAGTAAGAAATAAATTGTTCATGTTAATTATTTGAAGAACTTTTGTTTGTTTTATGGGCAATAGGAATTGGAATTCCTGGTCTCTCGATGAGTGTTTGCAATGTGTTAAAATAAATCTTCACGGTTGGAATGTGAACTCTCACATAACTTAACTGCCTCTCTAATATTTAAATTGTTTTTGTATTCAGTTATGTTTAAACTTCAAAAGTTTTTTTAGTAAAAGTAATCGAAATCCGTTCTCTTTAATCAAATCGTAATTATCACAATGTTTTTGCAATGATTATTTCTCCGGTGTTTATAGCAGTAAGTAATGTTTAATGACTTTTGAAACCACATTTTTTGCTTATCTAAAGACTTATCCGCGTTTTGCATTGCCTTTTATTACTCAAACATGAAAATCTGTGATACGACGGAGAACTGGTTTAAAGTCAAGTATTTAAAAAAAAAATTTGGCATGTATTTAGTTTTCTTAATAATGAAATTGTTACGCATACAAAACAAAATATCTGTTTTCTTCTATCTAAATCATCATCAATACCATTACGCCGTGGCCCAATTGGGGTTGGTAGAGAGATTAAATGTTCACTTCATTCAATCCTGGCATATATATTTCGCTTCTGCCACGTCTATATACATCGTCATGCGTACTCTTTAATTATAATGGGTATTTACTCTTTTCTCTTTCAGAATTTAATCATGCATTTTTTCTAGGTCTTCCTACACTTCACGTACCTCTTATGTATATTATTACAAGTGTAGATATTTTTATTGTTAATATTTCATCATTCATTCTTGCTACGTGGCTGAAACATCTAATTACTCTTTTCTCCATCTTAACACTGTATCTTTTTTCAATATTTTTCCTAATATCCTCATATTTTTTTCTATCGTACATTGTGTTTTCACATATTTTATGAAACGATCTTATTTCTTCCTATTTATCTTACTTTTTATCATGTCTGCAACAGTGAAATTGATTACCTGTAAAATTGATTACCTCTAAAATTGTATACCTCTAAAATTGATTACCTCTAAAAGACAAAACAAAGAAAAATTTAGATGGAAAGTTTCATTTCAGTATATGTACTTCTGTTTTATTTTTAACTTAAAATAAATATTACAGAATGACTTTAATGTGAAAAAATCTACACAAAAACTTAAATTAAAGTGATAGGTCTGACTCACTTTACAAAAGCATTGTCAAACTATTTGACATTGCTTTTACAAAGCGAAATATATCTGCCACATTGATTTAAGTTATTGCGTAGATTTTTTTCACATTTAAGTGTCAAAAAATGGAATTCTACAGTATAAATACCAAATCAATTAATTAAAATAAATATTTAACAACTAGTGATTTCAACAAAACTAACATCGTCTATTTCTTTTTGAATAAAAAACAAGAGATTATGCAAGTAGTTTGCTTATATTGTAGCTCTTAATGTATCACTTTATATTCGTATACTTAATTATGCTTTGAATGAAAACCAGTTATGGATAATCTTCAAACAAATACATCAATGTAATATTTTCCACGCTTTACACTAAGGAAAAAGATTTCAATACATTAGTCTAAATTGCTTATTGTTTCTATGTTCAATGACACATTTCAATTTACTGCTTCATTGAACATAAAGAGTCTTTTTTTGGAACGTCAACGATTTGGATAAAAATAAAAATAATAAATTTTTATGTCTGGTACCAGTATGTGTACTTACATTTGGTTTATGAGTGGAAATGTTCTCTTTTGCAAAATAAGGAATCAGGATATTAGGAAAGAATACGAAATTAAAGAAGATGCAGTATTAAATGTGAAGAAAGAAGCATTTAAATTATTTGTCCACTTAGAAAGAATGAATTATGAAAGTTTTACAAAAATAATATATAAGAAAAATATAAATTGTTCGAGAAGTTTGGGTAGATCTTGCAAAACGTAGCATTGTTAAATGAATTTAATACTGAAAGAGGGAAAAATTAAAAGGTTTGATTATATGAAATTATGCATGACGAGGTGTATGGATATGGCAGAAGCAAACAATATGTGTCAGGCTCGAATGAAGTGAATATCTGTTCTCTCCAATTAAGATATAGCGTTATGGTGATTAATTCAAAAATGTTTTATAATATATGCATTACATAAGCATTCTTTATTTATTGACTATCACTTCAGTATTACACTCAGAGATTATAGTAATCTCATCTGACCACACAAAATTTAATAAAGGAAGTTACATGGTCACAAAAATTATTCAAATTATTATTAATTCTGTACCAAATTCATGAACAATATGAAAAAAAATCATCAGTGAAAGGGATGCTAAAGAAGAAAAGAGACTCGGAAATGAAACATATTACATTACTGACTGGAAATAAAATGAAAAAAAAAATGCTTTTTTAAAGTATATCAATGCCTCACTGCATAGACAGTAAACAACGACTTCAATAGACGACCGGTGACTGACAAAGTCAATAAACAATATCTTCCTGAGCATAGCGTCGTATTAGAATTTTACCAAGAAACTTAATACCTAGAGAATGAAAGTGAATCATTCCAAGATCGATCCATATGGAACATTTATAAGATAAAAATATGTCTAGATTTTATTAAAAAAACGTATTTAAAGATAGGAGTTATTTCTTTTATAATTTTCTTGATTAGTTCTAGGCCAACAACCAACTTTCTCTCTAGAAAAACTCCATTTACTGCTTTATACTCGTAGGAGCTTGTACGTTATTGGAAAAATAAAACGATACGTATTGGACATTCTTCCACAAAAGAACATTTGACTTTACTCAAAATTCCTGTCATATATAGTATAAGAATATGCCACTGTCTGATAAGAAGCCATCTTTATAAAATCCATATACAAGAAGCCCTACATGCACGTGTGGAATGAGTAAAAAGACCCTCGACCATGTTTTCTTTGAGTATCCTCTGCGCGCCGCATACAACCTTTACTCAACTCTAAATGTTTCACGTCCGTTCAACATGTCCCACCTTAACGTACTCAATAATCCGTTGATTTCCAGTCACATATCTGAATTTATTGTCCTAAACTCTTTAAATATTTAAAACTACAGTAGTTCTTACATACTATATTCTCATAGAGCCTAATTTCCTTTAACTTTTTATTGGCACAAATCATCTTCTTTATAGAATGGAATGCCTAATTAACTATAATAATAAATGCTTACCATGCAAATGTGACCTCAGTGAAAAAACGTTGAATCGTATATTATTTGAATGCTCACTAAATTATACGTATTCGAACTTTTTATTAAATTATTCTTTTGTTGAACAACTCTATACCAACAAATATAAGAAAGCGTATTTAAAACTTGTTTCCCTTCGTTCGCAGAGTGTTAATAAAGTTTATAATTCTTAAATGTTCTATTTATAACATAAGTGTTCTTATTTGATAAACGTGGTAGTATACAACCTTTCGACAAATTAGGCTTATTGTGATTGCCATTCTAGAGTAGTCTGTATTCTCAATAAAGGCGCGTTCTTACGGTTCAAGTTTAGTTGACCGATTAAAGTTGATCAACAAAAGTTGAATGACATATGTAGTGAAGGCGCGTTCTCACGGTTCAAGTTTGATTGACCGATTATAGTTGATCAACAAAAGTTGAATATAGGCCCTTTCTCACGGTTCAAGTTTAGTTGACCGATTAAAGTTGATCAACAAAAGTTGAATACGACTTGAATCACTTTTTGTTCACACGTTTCAATAGAAACTGATTCAATAAACAGTTTTAATTTAATTCAGTTAAAAATGGCGTCAAAAGCAACTTCTATTGCTTCTTTATTTATATCGAGTTGAAAGCGTACTTGATAATCAACTTGTATTCACATGTTCACACATTTCAAGACAGGTTTCAACTTGAAAGCAAATGGTGGAGGACTCATCACTTGAACGATAAAGTTTGACTGGGTCAATATTTTCATGATCAACTAAAAAGTTGATCAACTCTATTGAAACAAAGGTTCTCACTGCATATTTCATTCAACTTTAATCGATCAACTAAACTTGAACTGTGAGAACGGGACTTGAATCAGTTTCTATTGAAACGTGTCAATCATTTTCTATTGAAACGTGAAACGTATCAACCTTTCATTGCTCATTGACAGGGATCACCCAAACTTGGGTTAATAGCCATAAAAACTAAATAAAGGAAGAAGAAAATTTTTCAACTTCCTGTAAAATATTTTTTTAAAGTAATTTTTAGACAAAAAACAGTAAAAACAATTTCGACTAACCAAATTTGCTTTGATATTAAAATATTAATAGGGAAAAATATTCCATCCTACTTTATTGACACCACACTGGAGTATACAAATAACAATGTATAAGCGGAAAGGATGGCATAAAATCAAACCGCAAAAGTCACGCGAGGAGGAGAAAGATTTTTTTTTCAATTATTAGTAAAAAGTGAGGTGAGATTACTCTAAGCGAGGGAGATTTTGTAAGTAAAATAAAAAAATGATTTTGTAAGTAACATAAATAACGTAATTGTGGCCGCCATATACAAAATAATTGAATAGATAAAAACATTTAAGCCATGTCCGTTTTATGGATAAATTGATGTTTTCGGGAATAAAAAAATTGGACGTACCGTGTACGTTCATACTTTCTTGATGTAAAAATTCGCCCGCCGTACGCCGTACGGCCGTATTCATTTAGAGGTTAAATGAGATTATTAACAAATTTGTCACTATTTGGTTCACAGTAGTAGAGAAATATCATCAATCGCCAAAGAATCGTGATATCATATCGGACCGAAGGTTGTCCAACGTTTAGTTTCATGGAGATCCGTCCTCTTTTACAACATTTCACTACTTGCATTGTATTGTATTACAATTTCGTTGTATACAATACAACCTGAGGGGCTAATTGCCGTGTGGCAATATTTTCCAATCAACCTGAAACATGTTAAAGAGGTCTTAAGTGAAAACCAAACTGGAATATATTTTTTTTGAATATCTGTATTCCAATCAAACCCGCAACCTCCAGGTTGAGAGACAAGCGTCTTACCCTTACGAAACTTGTCATCTCAGTATTGCAAAATGTGATCCGGCAATGTCTCCCGTGATCTGTGAGAAATCATAAAATCAAACATCAATTTTCTATAGATTTGACAAACAAAACGAAAACCTACATAACGAAGCATTTCAGCATTGCAAGGCAGAATGCGTGTAGAATTTACCCTTGCTTGCATATATTTAATATCCGCTCTCATTTTCATTACCCTTAAAGCACGATGGCCTCCATGAGCTAGTTAGTGAGACCTCAAACCGTAGTTTACGGGTTTGATTCCCGTTCATACCCAGATTTTTTTGAATCGTGCTCCAGTCTGATTTAAACTTACCAGAAGTACACAAACCATCTCAGAATGTTCTTCTTTATTTTATTTAATACATTAGCTTTCAGTTCACATTCATTCCTAACCGTAAGTTCACATTCATTCCTAACCGTAAGTTCACATGCATTCCTAATCGTAAGTTCACATTCATCCCTAATCGCTTCATTTCGTATTCTGTCATAAATTTTCACTCCATGTATTCGGCTCAATGCATGCATTTCTGTAGCATTTATTCAGCTCCTTCAGTGTTTTTCCAGGTTCACGTTTCCCTTATACACTCGTATATCAAAGTTGGCATTAAATACTGTTGTGGCTTTCATATTAACAGATTTGGATACTGTCCGGTTCCAGTATATGTTTTAGCGCCGCATTTAATTTGTATCCTATCGCTACACGCTATATTTTTTCTATTATTTAAACTTAATATATTTTATGTATGATTTGCTTTTAGGGCTACATGAGGATGAAGAAGCAATAAAAGATTTCCGCACTTTTCAATCGCTAGGATTTCATGAAAAGTTGGTGGTGGTTTGTTTAGAAGACGATGGAATCGACTATGATATGAAAACAAACAAACCAAAAATATACGGTTTTAGTCACTGTTTTGTCGATTCAGATGATCTCATGCCAGACTTTGAGGTAAATTTACATTTTTTCTTCCGTTTGTAAATAGAATTGTTTCTAAACTCGTTTAATTTTAGCAATCGTATACGAGTCTGTCAACTAACGGTTTTTAAATTCCATTTATACCATACGCATTTAATTTGTAGTTGTTTACGATTAATTATTCTTAGGCAGCTGATTTATGTGTGCAGTGTTCTTATAAGAACATTCCAAATATAAATCAGCCGTCTCAGAACAAAAATTCAAGTGACAACACATCAATAGCCCTTGAATTTTCCCTGACAAGTTGACATTACATATTATAATAAATTTAAAAGTTTCAGCCTTTGCGTATTTCACTATTTCATAACTTGTTCTGATGCGATTAATTCACATTCACTGCACTAACATAGTCCTTAAATGCTCCATGACAAATTGACATTGTTCAACTTTAAAGATCGAAACTTTATATATTGCATCATTTCATGTTATATTTTTCTTTCCATTTTGTTTGCAATAATAGCATACTCCACGTGTAAAATAATTATTATACGCATTCCCATTTCGAATCGAAATCAATGATGTTTTGATAACGAAAATTTTAGCAAATGACATCGAGAATCTAGTTGAGAAAATAACAAGGTATCATTAGAATATAAAACGTTCATTTTATTAAAAGTATTTTTATTAAATATAAAAAAATAAAGCACGAAGTATTTCAAAATAAAGTTTAACGTATTGCGCAATTATTTAACCCCTTAAACTTTATTTTTAAGCATATTGAGTAGGTGACTCATGCAAGTAATAAAATATACACCGGCGACCTCCTTGGTCCGATTGGTAAGACGTTGGTCTTCCTCCCGGGCATTCGGGTTTGATTCCCGACGGTACCCATAAAAAGAGTTATAGTCTGTTTAACGAGTCTGTCTAGTAATAATAAAAACACGTACTATACATGTGCAGAGTTATTGCCTGTTCACGAGAGGGTAGTTCAAACACGCACAAAGGCGAACTGTTTGTTACTCGTCTACTTTAGTGGTTTTTAATCTCAAAGCTCGATTACTGAGGCCGTAGACAAAATTGTCCGCCAACTATGCTCTTTGACATGTTTGAATAATTAATTTATATAAAATATTGTATGTTGAGAGATACCATATGAATGAATTGAAAAATGGGTATAAAATTTATTTTTTATTTTTCTAAGAATAATTTTTTTTTGTGTATGTTGTTTTTTAAACGATTCTTTCTTACGCGAGATACGGTTCTAGTTCTTCTAAGCCCCTGGCCTCTTGTGTTTTTGTTTATTAGTATTACACTTATATACAAGAACACATCATAAGTATGTATGTATTGCACCTTTTTCTGATACAAATGTGTGCGTGTTTTATCCTGTAGCATCAAAAGTGTTGTATTCATGCGCAATGTAAATTTTATTTAAATAGTGTTGATATTATATTTGAATTTCGCAGCCTCTATGGTCTGAATGGAAAGACGCTTGACTTAAACTAGGAAGTTTCAAGTTCGATTCCCAATACAACCCGAAAAAAAAGTCTCAGTCTTGTAAAAAAAGTTTGTCTTGTAACAAGTACTAAAAATGCAAGAAGTACGAGTGTTGTTGCCTATTCACGTGTGTATTATTACCAAACACGTTCCATATTAAACTGCGAGTTTTGTGCCTATTTCAGGGGTCTAAACCCGAATGCTCGATCAATAGGGTTGAAAACAAGTTTAGATAAGGTACATGATGCCATACGAATGTATGTATATTTTAATGATCGAAATCAACCGAACTCGTTCATTAAAATATTCATTTGTATAGAAATAATTAATATCAAATTCAATTGTGAAAATATTTATGCATTTTTTTTTATCATAATTTGGTTTTTAATGAAATCTGAGAACTATAAAAATGAAAAGTAATTATTTTAAAACAGCAGATTTTTTTTTGTTAATTATCATAAGGAGTAAATTTTTCTTCTTTTTTCAGCCGAAATCGAAAAGTTTCTCCAAATTATGTGAAATTTTCATGGAGTTTTCAAAACATAACGACACTTGTAAGAGGTTTGGAGTGAAGGAATACCTAGGAGATGGAGGTCTCGGAGTGCACCCCAACACTAGAAAGATGGGAATAGCCAAACATTTGTTAAACACTCGGTAAATAGGAGTATATTTTTCTTTGATTTAAACCCCTGTACGCTTTGGTCTGAGAATTAATTAAAATATTGAAAGGTTAATTTTATTCGATAAATTTATATATCTTTTGTCTTCTAAGTACTGTTAAGTAATCAATGTCATTTCAAGGAAGCTTTAATTTCATTGTGTCTCAAAGTGTCAAATTAACCAACCCCTTAAAGGTTTCTATGATTCCATCATTTGTCACACCAGACGATGTCATTATATGGAATAGATCCAGACACTTCAGACACATAATTAAGATAGTTAGTTAGATTAAGATTGCCTATTTATTCATCTTCCCTCCATAAGGCGTTTTATATACGGAAAATAAAAGATTTAAACATAACACATCTCTTAGAAAGCACTTTTTTGTGTATACGTATATAAGTTTTTCAAAACTTTTTCATTCATCATTTACTTTGATGTACAAAAACGAAAACTGGACATTGACGATGAAAAATGATATCGGAATAAATGTGTGCTTTGATTATAATTTCTGGTTTTGTAATGCATGATGAAAAAAATGCTCAGATTAAAGGTAATTGTTTTTAAAAATGGATGCAATAAGTAAAATAACGAAATAAATCTTCAGATTGCTTGGATACACTCATAAAATGAATTGCGAAATACTAACATAAGAAATATGTACGTCATAAATGAAACAAGACAAGATATACTCGTATACCGGTGAAAAGTATAGAGAAAAAAGAGAATTTCTGATTCGATGCGAGTCCATTTCCTAGACTGATTTTACTTATAAACCTTTGATCTTCTGTTTATTTTAGTTTTCATAAACTTTAGTAGCTTTACATCATTTTTTAAAGCACCATAAGGTTAACAAGTACTACTAAAGGGTTCTAATGCACCATAAGGTTAACAAGTACTACTAAAGGGTTCTAATGCACCATAAGGTTAACAAGTACTACTAAAGGGTTCTAATGCACCATAAGGTTAACAAGTACTACTAAAGGGTTTTAATGCACCATAAGGTTAACAAGTACTACTAAAGGGTTCTAAAGCACCATAAGGTTAACAAGTACTACTAAAGGGTTCTAAAACAAATGTTTCTACCATTGTATTCTTCCCAATGTATGTTTATTGTGTCTTTTTTTCTAGAAAACAAATTGCTGAGGCTTTAGGACTTAAAGTTATCGAAGCAATATTTACATCCAGTGTATCCCAGCAGGTAGCTGAAAAGTGTGGATTTGAAACTGTCTACAGCCTTCCATATGATCAATTTGAAACATTGTTTAACATAAAAGCTAAAACCACATCAAAATATGCAAAACTAATGGCACTTGTTTTATAGTCATCATAATGTATAATAAATGCATTATTAAATGTAATATAAAGTATTTCTATTTTAAATAATTTAAAACAATCATTAAACGAATTATAAATAAACTTATTTTCTTTTTGTCTTTTTAACAAACACCAAAAATATTGGATACTTAAATATCATGTAAAGGGAAAGAGATTAGGGATGAAACTTGCAAGAGTTATATGGAGACAATGAATTCAACAAGATCCCCCAGCATTGATATTCAATAAAAACCCTCTATATCACATATATTAACACAAAAACACAGGTATGTTGAATATGTGCAAAAATAATAAATAATACAATTCGGAGATAAATAAATAATACGTGCAAAAAGAAGTTCAAAGATGAAATAGTCGAGCTACGTAAAAAATAATAAAATGTTCAAACGTTAACGGAAAAAAACATTCGATTCGTTTAAAAGGGCTGAGAATATTAGAAACATAAAAAAATAAAGCAAGAACCAAATTAAATCAATTCTGAAAAAGAGAATAGCGATTTTTCTAAAATATTGGAGATTTTGTTTAACAAGATGTTTGAGCATAGCAGAAACATAATACTAGGCGTATCCAGAAAGTAAGTGTACTGAGGCTCTCACGACCGGATGGATTTTATTTTCGACATGTTGGCTACACTTCCGTGTAGCCTGACCCTTCCCCTCCGCAACGAGACCAGTTTGAGGTCAGTACGTTGAGAAGTGTCGACGCGACAACACGTTTCGTGAAAAATGTCAACCCAATCTCCCGCCAAGTTGAATCGAGTGGAGGCCGGGCAAGAGTTTTTGAGGTGCTGCAAACTCCATGGAGATGAATTTCTCCGCTCCATCGTTACCTCGTATGTACTCGTATGTATGCTAAAAAATAATAAACTAGAGATCTTTTTTTTTAACCCAACGGGGAGGTAATTGTTTGTTTTTTTTAATAAACTTTTCCCTTTATTTATTAATTTGTTTTTTTAAACTCCATTTATTTTTTCAGTTCCTTTGCACATTACAAGTTTCACAAATTCGTACAAGGACCGTGAGTCTAGATATGTTATATTTTCTAAATGGATTTACTTTTTTTGTATGTGTTTTGTTATTTAACTAGCTTGTCTAGTAAAAAAATTACTTGCATTTAAAAATATCAATTTCATTCAACAATTTAAACAAAGATGTATCGTATAGGTCAGCGCCAAAGTTGTATCGGATAAGAAATATGTTATTTTTTAGGAAAAGTCAGATTTTTAACTAACTTTTAAAATTCAGCACTATCGAGGAATTTAAAATACTGTTTATAAGTTGTCTTTCATAAATTAAATTAAACAATAAACTACCGAGTTGCAAAATTATTAAAAATGTCGTTTCAAATCGTCAACAAATTATAACTAGTTAAACACTAAATATGATACGAATACAGTTAAGTAAAATATTTAAGTTAAGTTAGTTATTTAGTTTTTTAAACGAATTAGATGAGAAAATAACAATCAATTAATTCTTGATCAAAGAACGGAGCCTTGTTGATCTAATTGAATCTTATCAATTAATTAGTTCTCTCTGCATCTGCATGTGACCATTAACTACACCGCATCACTCCGGCTATTTGGAATCGAAGTACACGAAATTCAACTACGCGTTGCTTTGAAAATACT
This sequence comes from Odontocerum albicorne, assembly GCA_949825065.1. Taxonomy (NCBI): domain Eukaryota; kingdom Metazoa; phylum Arthropoda; class Insecta; order Trichoptera; family Odontoceridae; genus Odontocerum; species Odontocerum albicorne. The sequence goes on along the minus strand of CATKWJ010000353.1, from coordinate 11,963 downwards.
ACAGTGAAACCCCCGTTTTTACGTGCCCGGAATTTACGATTTCCCGCTATTTGCGTTCAATTTTTCCAATCCCGTTTTATTTTGGTACATTTCCTGCAATTTACGTTTGAAATATTTAAAATGCAAATCAATTTATAAACATATTCAATTAACTGCGCGACGATTTAAAATATTTGAAATGAATATTAGGAAGCAGAAATATGTTGTTTCTATTTATAGACACATGTGCACCTGCAGCGGTCATGGTCAAGGTTACACGAGTCGTGTAATACGATGCAATTTTTGGAAAATTTAGCGAATCAGAGGCAGGCAGACTGTATATGTATTCGGTCAATCTATGCTTGTGTTTTAAACGTGTCGGTCATGTACATACAATTTTAATGGTCAATTGTCGTGTATTTCGTGTGTTAATTTACATTTTTTTCATTTCTTTTAATTTTTCGTCGAATCCCCTTCAAATAATGTCTCAGTAAAGAAAAATATTATCGATTCAAGAGAAAAGTAAAATTCTCAAAAAAGTGAATAAACATGTTGGTTCACGTGTTTCGCTCGCGCGTGATTTGGGGATACCCATTACAACTTTGACTACGATAATAAAAAATCGTGAATCGATTGAAAAAAGTTTTCCGATTTGCGTGAATATCTAAATAAAAAATAATTTTCAATTTTACATTTTTTTTTCTAGCCCTGTATCTACGTTTTCCCTCCAATTACGTTTTTTAATCAATCCATTCAAAAACGTAAAAACGGGCTTTCACTGTATGTGTATTTTCAAAGCAATGCGTAATTTAATGAAAAACAAGAGCGAGCTGAAGAATTATGTTATTTAGATAGTATTTTCTCAGATGACAGAAGAGTTACGAGAGATATCGAACGGCATGTAGCGATATAAAATCAATGTGCATTAAAATATATACGAGTACACTCGAACCGGACAGTATCGAAATCTGCTATGATAGTCCACAAAAGTATTTCATTAACCTTTCTCCGAAATCTCGATTAATTAATCTTTCGGTTCCTTTCGAGCCTACAATATACCTTCAAAAGAAAGAAAAAAATGTTGAGATATAATAAATACAATGTTTTCCTACGTTTAATCTCTTTGAAAAAATTGTTTGAGGAAGATTTTTTTGCCTTCTATGTTAAAAATAGTGATATTTATTCGCCTGTTTAGTAAGTAAAAATTTAAAATAACACCTGTAAGAGTACTTACAGTTTTAAGTGATCTTATGTTAAAAAAGGAAGTAAAAAGTGCCTAAAAAATAGTATAGAAATGTGTATACCTAGAATAAAACATGGTGTAACTATGTATGACAGAATACGAAATGAAATGTTTGGAGATGAATGGGAACTTAAGACTGATTCATTAAGCAAGATTAAGATGAGCACACTGAAATGGTTTAGACACGTGAATGAATGAAGAAAAACTAACAAAACAAATATATGGAACAAATGTAATTAGAAGGTGCGGTAGAGAAATACCAAAGAAAGTATGGTTGAATCGATTAAATTATATTTTGATAAGAAAAAAATAAAGTAAGAACTTAGATAAATCGTAGGAGCCGTTTTAAAAGTTATATTGATGTGAAAGTCTAGCGCTCTTTCATATCTGTCTACCCTTGTAGTAAAACGACTTGATGGTATATACATATACGAGTATTGTTTTACTTCGACCAAAATTTCGGTTGGGTGTCAAGTGACACTATCATGCTACAAATGAGACGATTAGACTGTGGACATGTCAGCAGCCCATGACTACCACGATATGGTTGAAGGGTTTTGAGTGATTGTGTAACGTATTAAAATGACATTGATTGCGAAGCAGCGAACCGGTCTAAATGGTGTCGTTTTATAGCATATATGTGTTCCTGAGGGAACAAAGAAAGATTCAATTTAAGTCAGAAACCCAATTCATATACATACACTTTATGTATACATATAAAATTATCATGGCATTATTAACCTATTTGGGTCTACACAGAAGATATAGTGCCATATTTTTTTTATTTCACAACGTACTTCCATTCTCTTTTCCACATCGTTACTTCTTATTTTACAGTTATTATACTCTTAAGTGACATCTTACCTTTCCTTCTTTCAAAATTTCAACCACTCGGTTCAACCATACTTTTCTATGTCTTCCTTTGTCACTAGTTTTGCTCATGTTCACACTTTAAATTTGTATAGTCTTTTATAACTCATTCATTCCACATCTTTGCGTTCTTTTTTGGCCCTTCTTGATATAAAACATCAGCCTTTTGTAGGCATCCATCCTTAAAAAATACATTTCTTATAATATTAACTTTGTAAATATATAAAAATATATTTGCACACTCATAAAATTTAAAACAGATTGTAAGCATATGAAATTACTCTAGTGAGAAAAGTGTTTTTTTTTTCATTTTCTAGCATTTATTCTCATAACAATATTCACCGCAGGATGTCTCGCAGCTTCAAAGCTTGAAATATTTCCCTTTCTCAGCTGCAAATTGAATCAGGCGCTAGCTTGTTAACATTGAGAGAAAAGTAAAACATTTTCTAGACTTTCTAAAAATACAACCTGAATAACCATTAAGAATCTTAAAGCTTTTAGAGATTTTCACATTAAGACGAAATGAAAATTATTCAAAGATAGAATTTTCAACCTTGGAATAAATTAGCACATTATCAAACGCAAACTTTAATTACATAAAGGATTTTCACGTTATTTAGAGACACTGAATGAAATAATATATTTTATCGTAAAATAAAGTAACAGCAATGACGTAATAACAACACTGCTTACGAGGTATTGTAATTTATATTTTTTAGGTAAGAAAAACAAAATTCAAATTAAATTTTATTTTTATTTTGACATTAAATTTGACAAAAAAAACAAGATATTAAAAATGTCTGATTTTTTTAAAAATATATTACAAGTATAAAAAATATATACAAGTATAAAAAAAATCGGTGACGTCACGTATTTATAACAAAATAAAACTTTCTGTCAAGACAAATTAATCATATATATTTTTTTAATTAAAATGTTTATTACTTCTTAAGTGTGAATCGTCTATTTTTTTTTCTTTAAGTGAGGAGAGAAATTTTTAAAAATGTATAAAAAGATAATTTGTCAAGAGACATTTGGAGAGCCGACACTTCTAAGGGTGCCGTTTCTCGGGATTTAAACCAACTTTTATTAACAAATTAAAACATTACCAAAAAAAACAAGTTTATTGTAAGGCTACAAAGGTAGTGGACGTAGTTATTAGATTAGGTACTTTCACGTATCTGCATATGTTCAGAAAAAAACATATTTGCTATAGAAAACTTACCAAGGGAAGACAAAATACGAGTACAAAGAAACCTATAGAGATATTCCGATATGTAATAATAAAACATTCGGCTTGAGGATGAGTGTTTGTATGTGTGTAGTGTTTATACTTTAAAAAATTATAAGGTCTCCCAAAAAAGGTTTTTTTGAAGTGCTTCCTGATGTTGCACACGTCAGCCATATCTCAAAGGCAGGCCATTTGCACGCCACAGGACCAGCAATGAAAAAAACTTTGTCATAATAGCCCGCCCTATTGAATGTATTCAGAAGGTTTTATTTCTTTTGTTAGAAGATATCGACGAATAAATGTTAATTCTCTAAAAATATTAAAGCCAGAAGAAATTATATAACATGTTTATCTATCTAAAGTGAGTTTACTTTCAAATAAACTTGTGCCATCTTTTAGAAAAATACTAATGCCCATCACTGATAAAGCACCTCCACCAAGAATATGTTGTCTTCGGGGTGAAGCTATAAAAAATCCTTTTTACTTAGATTTTGTTTCAATTTATTTTTGTTTTTCCAATTTAAGACTTGGAGAATGCAATAAGAAACATCTTTGTTCAGGATCTCTTTGTCTCTTGGATCACGGAATTTAAAGAACAGAGTAAACTTTAAACTTAAAATGCTCCATATAAATGAGATCAAAGATATAATAAGTACAAAAAATATAAAACAGCAGTCCTAACACCGACCCTTGTGGTACACCATACTAAGCAATATAAGTTGTGTCTTTAGATCTTTCTCCTTGAGTTATCACTTATTATCTATTTTGATTTATTTCATTTTAAGAAAAGTAAGCTTATGGGATAAAAAATTGTAATAATCGTAAATACAAAGACACACAAACATATATCCAATAACAGGTTGCCAACTGTATACTGGATATACGTAAATCATATTCAAATTTAAAAGATCTATATGTAACATCAATGATTAAGTTTGAAAAATTACTATATTTACGTTCAGGCGTTGAGTTTTGTTCAAAACAATATATTTTTTCATCAACATATTTTGTTAACACTTTTTTTCTGAAAATTGTAGTCTTGAAGAAATTTATTTGCTTTCAAAACAAAATTGTTTAAAAAATATAAAGATATAAATGATTTATCATCCTGTAATGAAAAGGGTCATCATCTTTGGCGCTCCTTCAAACAACGTCGTCGAAAAAACGTATAAAAAAGGACAACCGGTTTAAGGACGCGCAGCGACGCTATAACCGTTTACGACTTCACCAGAATCAACTCGGGAAATCAGAGCTTTCCTCCCTTTTGTTCAGAACAACATCTTTCTTTTTCCAATTGCGACGATATACTGTAATATTTTTCTTTTCCACAAAATACGAGAATAGTCAAGTTGAGTGTGACTGTTTATGAAATTGCGAGTTTCTGAAGTTTTCCAAATAAGTAAAGAATATTTCACAAAAATATCTGGAATATTTTACACATACAGAAAATATTACCAACAAAGAATTGATAACATTTCTTCATTGTGCATAAAATAGTTACAGTGTTTATTTGAATCGCCTCTTTTCAAAGTTTTTCCAATAAATAATAATTTTTTTTTATTGATTTACAAGTTTTTCTAAATTTTAGAAGTGCATTTGTCAGATATTATAACATTTCATCGAAATCACAACTTTTCGTGAAAAATACTCATACTTTTTACCTACAATTTATTTAGACTTTTTTACGTAATTTCATCTGGCGGATTTGTATGCTTTAAAGCATTTTCATCCGACCAAACAGCTTTTGATTTGCAAAAGAATTATCGGTAACCATGACCGTGTGCCTTAAACTTAGTAAAATAATATTATTGTAATTTGTTTTATCTAATACTGTTTATTACACTTTTCGTAACGGTATAACCCTACCGGTTTCAAGGTTTTAATCTCATCATCAGGGGAGCACAAAAAATACTTGTTTGTGATCGATGAAGTGAAAGCCTTGAAACCGATAGGGTTATATGATTACCGTTACGAAAAGTGGAATAAACAGTGTTAGATAAAACAAAATACAGTGTTTTAAACCTCCACAATGTTAATGCCATAACTATAAATAATATAATATTTTAATAAATGTAAAAAATCAAGAAACAAAAAACAAACCTCTTGGAAAGTAGGAATAAGGGTGGGAATTATAAACAAAGTTGAACGACGACTATTTTGAGATGAAAAATGCTATTTTTTGTTTTTCTTAAATAATGAAGCACGTCTAATAGAATAGAAATATCTTTCCTAAGACAAACCGGATAAACCTCCAAAGATGACTTATAGAATAATGTATGATGCGTTGAAAAATCAAGGATTTTGCCAACAACAAATCCAATAGTGAGGGCAGCGTGAATTGTTCATCATATGAAGATTTCTTCGTTATCCTCTAAAAATTTACTTAAACAGTACATTTTTTTCCATATTCAAACATATTTGATGAAATAATGTAATAATTCTGGAACAACCACAACAGTTTCGATATAAAACATATTTAAGGATTCTCTTTGATAGTTCAAGTATTGACTGAGTGGAGCGTGTCTTTTAAAACCATGTGACTTGAATCTTAATATAAAATATATTTTTATCACAACGTTTTGTTATATTTATTTATTCAATAAATTAAACACTTTTTTAATAAAATTGATAAAATAAATCATACACTATATTCAAACAATGGGGAATGCAGGGGAAAAAGTGTTAAATTGATTAACAACGTATAATATAATTTTCCATGTCTATTTCTTGCTGTCGACATATTTAAACGTAAATAACCATTCACATTAAATCAAAGTTATTTTTCTCCGTTTATCAGCAGCAATCATTTATAAAAAACGATTCGTGTGTCCTAAACAAGTCCCATAAGACTGTTTCTGTATTTTATCGACTGGTGTTAGTATTTAGAAAATCTGTTGAAAATTTCATAAACGTCAAACGCATCAATAGTCAGGTACAATTAGGGATTGTTAGCCCATCTACATAAATATTCCTACTGGGATAGACATAGAGAACAAATCTCCACTTCAGTATTTCCTGGCACACGTATTTTGCTTCTTCTATGCCTTGCTATACATACAATCGTATTATAAAGCCCTTTAACTCTTACCTCTTTTAGAATTAAATTGCATTGGTTGGAAGATATTGCCATATGACAATAAGCCTGCCAGGTTGTACTGTATACAATGAAAGTGTAATACAAAACAACGCCTTTAATACTACTCATATATATTATTTTTGTAAGTCTTCCGCCATCTTTTTTTATTCATAGTCGAACCATCTCAATGCTTCATGAATCAGATTTTTTTCAAATTTCATCATTCTAACGTTTATTGTGTTTCCACACATTTTACGAAATTCTCTCATTTTCCCCACATTCATCTTACTTTCATCTAATGTTGGAACTAAGAAACCTTTATGAGCCGTCAGCTAGGATTCTATTAAAATCGGTTTACAGTGCTTATAAACCGCTTTAAATAAATTGAAATATTATACAATGCGTTATGGTACATTTTATACCATATTATTTAAAAAAGCAAAGAAACAAAAGTTTCTTTATCTTTATCTATAACAGTTGGTCTGATTTCTATATTTTTTTTATCACATTATTGTTTCATTGTCTACTATTTAAAAAAAAAACTTTTTAACATCTTCAGAACTTGCATTAATTATAATAGACACAGGGTTCGTGTGCACTTTGTAAACAACTCTGTGTTCCCTTTGATAACAAATGAAGTGTAGGATACTGTATTATCGACTTTGAACGTTTTGAGCGCCATCTATCTAAACTATTACGAATTATAGTTGCATTTAATGCAAATAATACACTCATAAGCAAGATTTTTTTTTAAAACCTTAGAATTAATTTAAGGCCTGAAGAGGTTAAACTAAGAATTATTTTTAATATACGAAGGAATCTTGGACTAAATTTAATAAAAAAATATTAAAATCTCTTACAATCCCCTTTTCACTTTTATTCATAATCAAAAAATATTTCTCAAAAACCATCCCACCAGAAACCATAATCAATTCATGTTTTCGGCACTGCATTCACTCTGACCCTAGGCGAAGGAGTTTATTAAAGGGTATTCTATTAACCAGGTAAAGCCACTTTTATTTATTCACTGGTGTTCCCTTTTGGCGGCTGCCCACAGTTATTTATCTTTTGCGGGCCATGGTCGACCAAACCCCTAGAAGGGAGATCAGACCTCTTGGATTTGCCTATATTATCCCATCTCTTGAATGCTAGCTAACTGGAAATCCATTCTTTTCAAAAAATTCTTTTGAAGCTATGAAAACCGAGAGACCACTTATTTCGCTTAGTTTCATAATTCAAAATAAACGTAAAAAATATTGTGTATATTAATTTTTAAGTGAGAAAATAAACATGGTTATTTATTAAACAATATATTCCAAAGAATCATTTTTGATTTTATGTAAAGTGTTTTTCTACGGACCTGACAATTTTGTTTTATAAAAAACACATATTGTATTGTATTATATAAATGCCAATCTCTAGTGATCGAGTAGAATTTTTAGTCATCCTACGAATAAAAGGCACATGTGTCTGCATTGATTTATTGTATGCAAGCTGTTGCATTTCAGAAAACACAGCCTTGACGCACAATTTAGAGAGCAGATTCTCCATAAGGACGCTCTAACTCGGGATTCGAACATAATATTATTGACAGATGAAAAATATTATAAAATAAATATACATCAGTTCAGTTTCAAAATAGGAAGGTAGTGGCGGCTACGGTCATAAGATAAGGCGCATACACATATGTTTAAAAAAAACATATTTACAAAAATAACGCATAATCTTACCGAGGGAAGACAACCTACAAAGAAATCTTAATATATTGTAATTTATTTTTATCAAACACTGTTTATTCCACTTTTTTGTAACGGTAAAACCCTACCGGTTTCAAGGCTTTCACCTCATCTTCAGGGGAGCATAAACAAGTCTTGTTTGTGCTCCCCTGAATATGAGGTGAAAGCCTTGAAACCGGTAGGGTTATACCGTTACAAAAAAGTGGAATAAACAGTGTTTGATAAAAATAAATTACAATGTCTTTAAACCTCCACAACCTTAATGCCTTAACTATAAACAACAATCTTTATATATAATATCATTCGATATGTGATATTCACACATTTAGATTAAGGTGTAATGTAGTGTATGTACAAGCATGTAGTGTTCATATATAATCACAAGTGCTTCCTAAAACTGCACGCTCCATTCATTTGTATTGAACACTTAGAGGCAGGCCATTCTTCGCCATAGGACCAGCAAGGGTAAAAGTTCTACTTGATACCCCAGCCCTATTAGATGATATGTCAAATGACAAGTTCTAGTATCATGCTATAATATGGTTAAAACACTAAGAGTTCATTAATTAAAAAAAAATATGTGGCCCGATTTTTCTTCACTTGTTCGATTTACGGTGTTCAAGAAATGGCGATTACAATCCAATAGTTCTGAAAAAAAAATGTGAATACACCTTTATTGTTCCAAATAACTTAGAAATAAGTATGTCAGCAAATAGAAAAAATCTCCGAAACTCCAGTTTTTAACCTTGACCACGTGAAATTTGATCATCACATTAAGGAAGAAATAAAATTGGGAATACGAGAATACTTGTCTTGTCCACTCACAAGAACAATAGAGAAAAGTGGTCAAGCGTTAGGAAAAGGCGAGATATATTTTTTCGGCAAACTTTAAACAGAGCCAGCACGTTGATGTGAACAATTTGTACACGTATTCGGTCAACCAACGAAGTGGGTATCACTTTTAAATATTTTTTTACTATCCGCAATGAAATATTTGCAGTTTATATAGTTTTAATGGAAAGACGAATCTTACTGAAAATGCTATGTGATGGATTAGGTCAACCGATTTTAAAATAAGGCTCGGGGTACTGTATCACGCAGTGATGTCAAAAGAATTATGTTAGGGCAAAGAACGTTTTGAAAGTGATGTTTTCTACTTTTATCAATGAAGACTAATTTAGATTTTTGTCTGGCTACAGTGATGTCATGTCTCGTGTGGCAAAAAATTTCTTCTGTGTGCATATACCAGATATTGAAATATTGTATGTAACAGAAGAAAGAAATTTAACCCTACAGTGCGCAATGATGCATATATAAATCAACCAAAGTTTTTCTTAATATTTTAGTGTTGAGTGGTATAAACAACGACTCATGCGCTGTTACAAATGTGATACAATAATCTCCATGCTTTAAAACCACATAGGTTTAATAGAAAACTGTTTTACCGGTCAATTTGGCAGTTGAAGTTTGACTTGTTCACGTAGATGACTTTTGTGATTTGTTCCAGTTTGAAATCAAATTACTTTATTATTGGTGATCAAGGTAATCTTATTTTTTTTTCTTTTATTCTTTAGTACATATGTTTAAAATAAGTGAAGTTAAATATATAATTTCATTAATATCATTATATCATATAATTAACTTACAAATGCGCAGTGATTCATATATGAACCCGACTGTTTTTTTTTTTTTTAATATAAATATATAAAAACAAAAAAAAAAGTTTTATTGTATTTTTCATGTTCCAGTACATATTTAATGCATAAATATATTTTTATTTTTGAAATTAAAAAAATCGCGCATTGTGGGGTTAAGATTAATAAAAATGCTATCGCGTTTGCCTTTGAACATATCAGTTTTGTGTAATTGGCTTTTAAGTTTATTCTTATCAAGATAGACCTGAGATCTGTTGATAACTTCCAGCTTTAATTTCAGGTAACTTTCCAGAAATATGTAATTCGCCACTCATATACTCATATTTGTAGAACAATGAGGTTTTAAGTTTTTCTTTCATTCCAAATACGTACGCATCTTTTACTCACTGTCTACCCCATTCGACAACGTTTTGTATTACAAAGAACTTACGACCAGTCTTTTTGAAATCTCATTGCTTTTTCTATAAATTTTAGTATCCATCTCTCTTCTAAAATCCTTTTATCTTCGTATAATGTCACGGAGGCTGCTAAATATGTAAATTTCGACAAAGGCCAATAAAGTTATGTGAATTGCTAAAATAATGTTTTAATTTTACTTTATTGGCAACGTTTCAATGTAGCTTTTTATAAGTGTTATAATTTCAAATATTCTTTGTGTTATATGTATTTATGACTATATAATGCCGAAGAACACTTTTGTTATTCCTAATTTTAACATGAAAATAAAAGAAAAATTGATGAATGATGAACACACTTTAAAAAATGTTCTTTTCTTTCATTTAATTATTTGAATATTATTCGTGTTATATGTGTTTATGACTGTATAACGCTGAAGAACACTTTTGTTATTCCTAATTTTAACATGAAAATAAAAGAAAAAATGATGAATGATGAACACACTTTAAAAAATGTTCTTTTCTTTCATTTAATTATTTGAATATTATTCGTGTTATATGTGTTTATGACTGTATAACGCTGAAGAACACTTTTGTTATTCCTAATTTTAACATGAAAATTAATGAAAAATTGATGAATGATGAACACACTTTAAGAAATGTTCTTTTCTTTCATTTAATTATTTGAATAATGTATAGTATATCAAAAGAACACTCAAAGATAATTAAGCCTGAGGAACGAATACATCAAGAAATACTAACAAAACGAATTAGAAGGCGTGTGAGAGAAAGATCAGGAAAGGTATGGTTAAATCAAGTCAATGATATTTTGAACGAAGTAAATGCAGAAAGTCAGATGAATTCCAGAAGCTGTATGAGAACGTGTATGGATGTAAAAAAGGCTAAGGATGTTTATTGTGATAGGAAAGTCTGGCGCTCTATCCTCTTTGCTTACTCCAACAGGTAAATCTAACACCGCTAAAAAAACACAGGATTTGTGATGTTTAAATAATTAAATAAGAATGAACTGTTAGTGATGCTGTGCATAAATATAATTTCTACCCGTATGTTAAAACTATGGATTAAAACCGTTTGGGAGAGATAAGCTTTGAAAAAAATTGGTCTCATCTCTCTTAACCCCCTCAAAATCGAAATATCTCAAAGTCAAGATAAGGTGCATTTAACTCAAATTTAATCTTAAGAAGTATGACCACGTGTCAGAATTTTGGAACAGACTTCAATTATTTTAAATCGGACAGCTATGGAACCTTCACGTGGACAGCAAAGGAATCTTCTGTTGGCATAGTTTTACGTGCTTAATAATCTGAATTTGGGATATATTCAAATTTTCTTTCAGAACACGGACGTTTTATTTGATCTGGCGATGAGAGCCACCTTTTAAATCACCATGAGTTGTCATGGAAAGTGGACGTCTTCTTTCAAAACCTTCCAACATTTTTCATTCCCGTATTCAGCATATGTAAAAAATCTGGCAATCCTTATTGATGAAAATCAGAGTTACGCCAACGTATGCCTCCGTGTTAAGTCGCAAGATCTTTACTTCTCTACAGCCTCTTAAAAGGATGCGTGATTTTTTTATTGTTTCTTCCATTACTTGATTACGGTGATATATGCGATTTGAATGCTAACGACGAGATGTTGGATACGTTAAAAATACAACAAAACTTTTATTTTAGCATTTAACTCAAATTTAATCTTAAAAAGTATGACCACTTGTCAGAATTTTGGAACACACTTCAATTATTTTAAATCGGACA
>CATKWJ010000352.1:0-27082 GCA_949825065.1 Odontocerum albicorne | reverse complement strand
TATATATATATATATATATATATATATATATATATATATATATATATATATATATATATATATATATATATATATATATATATATATATATATATATATATATATATATATATATATATATATATATATATATATATATATATATATATATATATATATATATATATATATATATATATATATATATATATATATATATATATATATATATATATATATATATATATATATATATATATATATATATATATATATATATATATATATATATATATATATATATATATATATATATATATATATATATATATATATATATATATATATATATATATATATATATATATATATATATATATATATATATATATATATATATATATATATATATATATATATATATATATATATATATATATATATATAGTATATATATATATATATATATATATATATATATATATATATATATATATATATATATATATATATATATATATATATATATATATATATATATATATATATATATATATATATATATATATATATATATATATATATATATATATATATATATATATATATATATATATATATATATATATATATATATATATATATATATATATATATATATATATATATATATATATATATATATATATATATATATATATATATATATATATATATATATATATATATATATATATATATATATATATATATATATATATATATATATATATATATATATATATATATATATATATATATATATATATATATATATATATATATATAATATATATATATATATATATATATATATATATATATATATATATATATATATATATATATATATATATATATATATATATATATATATATATATATATATATATATATATATATATATATATATAATATATATATATATATATATATATATATATATATATATATATATATATATATATATATATATATATATATATATATATATATATATATATATATATATATATATATATATAGATGTAGAGGATATATAGATGTAGAGGAGGCTAAGGATGTGTTATGAAATAGGTAAGACTAGAGATCTGACTTCTCTAACTACCCCAGCAAGAAAATGGTGTGATGGTATGTATGAATGTATGCTAGAAAATTTGACTCTGGCCTGAATACATGAGACCCTAATCCATCTAAATTTAGTTAGACAAACTATATTTTTTTAAATAAATACGTTTTCCTCTTTTCGATGTTTTTTTTTGCTTTTCTTTTTTCCTATTGAGCGGTGGAAACTTGAGTATAAACGTTTTCCTCTCGATCTTGAAGCCCGACAGACAGATTTTATGAAAATGTGTTCGGAGTACCATCACATGTGGTGTTGGCATGTGCTAGCGTACGCTGCTGGGAGATTTTATTAAAAGAAAATATTCATCAAGTTCGAAAAGTTTGAAGAAATACATTTAAGAGGTGTTCACTTCATGTAAAAGCATCGACATTCCAGAATATTCTCTATCTGGAGTATTTTAAGAGCTGTCAAACAATGGTCCGCTGCAACAGTAAATGCTAGTTTACCAGGTCACGAAAGTCACTTAGGTCCGAATTCGTAATTCGTAACACAAAATAAAAAATAATAAAAAAGTTTCAGTTCTTTTATTAAAAAAAAAATCAACATAACACCACAAAGTGAAACAAACGCATTTTCTAAGATTCAGGAAATAAATACTATTTATTCCAATTTATATAACGGTACGGGTTTCAAGGTTTGCACCTCATCATCAGTAGAGCACAAACAAGACTGCTTGAAACCGGTAGGGTTATACCGTTTTATAAAGTGGAATAAACAGTGTTGGACTAAACAAATAAGAAGATCTTCAGACCTCCACTGTGTTAATGCCTTAATTATAAATAACAAATAAATACTAATTTCTTTCTCATCTTATAATTTAGGGATTTGTAATCAGAGTCGAACCTTATACGCTCCTAACATTTGAAATGATGGAATTAAATCACGTTACTTCCTTCTTTAAAGGAGCTTTAGCAATTTTTTTCTATTTGGACGAACTTCAGAGTGTTCTGAATAGATAAACCAATAAATATAGATTTATTGATAGCAACATAGTATGTACACACATATACAAAAACATTCCGAAATCACACATATATCTTAAGATAAATAGCAGTAAATTTACATTTAAGATAGAAGCTATCAAAAGGTGTAGCTAGACTTATCTCATAACATCTCCCCGGCCGAGATACACCCCACCAATAAAGGGTGAGCCCGGCCACGAGGACATCACATGTTTTTCAGTCCACACTCTAGTACATGTAGATAAAGAAAATAAACAGAAAAATAACACAAATAGGAGGCAATGTATAATTGCATTGCCTCCTGTCTGTTCCCTTATCCACGTTTTTCGCGTTCGGACAAGTATTGTTCAGCCAAATATACTTCGATTCATACTTAATACTTAAGTTTTGTTTAAAGCTTCTGCATGGAGCGTGTTCATTTTATCGATTTTTTCTTTTGTGAAGGTGATTATACATGATACATTTGGCGAACTTATTGCTGTACTGGAATTTCTTCCAACCGACCAGCTCATATTGGCTACATAAAGTTGTTTTAATCCATGACAAATTTAAAACAAAAAAAAGTTTACATTGAAAGAAAAAAAAAACACAAATATATGACTAATTTCTAAAGAATAATGGTAGAACTAGAGGAAAAATTCGTTCACGGGTAAAGAAGAGAAAACAAAGGGAAGTTTAGACGAAATGATATTCAGAATAATGTACTCGTAATATGTTATCTAGTTTTCTCTTGAACCCAAATAAGGATGGCGCACATCTGATAACTCTTGGAAGATCGTTCCACAGTCACGCCGAGTGAATTGCAAACGAAGATGTAAAATGAGGTGTGGTATGTTGGTATGCAAATAAGTCACTTGTCGCCTGATCTTCGCAGCTTTCCGCCAGTGCCCACGTTTAACACGCGTATATAATCCATTACCGGGAACACGCACTGACAAGAGAAGAAGAAAAAATGGTATGCGTATTCAATACAATTTGAAGAATTGTTCCATCGAGATTTGATCATCTCTATCGGAACCGAAAATCGATAGTTATTTCAAAGTCCTATTACATACTTGACGTGAAAACTTATAAGAGAACAACGATAAAACATGTTATAAAACTCCTATGAATATCCAAGAATAAGCAGGAGATTTGAATTTCAATGTAAAAAAATAATCAGAGTAAAGCAATCTCCACATTACAGTAATCTGATATTGAAGAGATTTCGATTCGCTAACAGCAAGATGAAAGTTTATAGGTCTATACAATTTTTATCTTGCTATTTTAATAAAATCGTATCGTGTGCGAACATTTTTACTCAAAATTGGCTTTTTTTTTTTGTAGATTGTTTTAATTTTTTTAACAAAGTAACTGTAGAATTTTATATCGAAATATCATCTTTTGCCCGATGAGATACAGTGGGGCGCCGAATTCAATAAAGACAAAAAGGAAAAAAAAAATAGACAGTGGATCGGAACGTGGCTATTGTTGAGACAGGAGTTTGAATACTTGGGCTTGCAGCAGGAATGACTTGTAGCAGAGGTTTGTGTCAACTCTTGAGTGTGGTGTGTTTTTGGTGATTATGTGCGGCACATTGTGGAATGGGTTTTTTGGTCTCTCTGGAGTGATGAGGTGTGAGGGGGTTTGATTCGCGTGATATATACATATGTTATGTTATTGAGTGTCAGTGTTTATCGAGTTGAAAGTATGCAACGGGATATTGTATAATCAAAAATCGGAAAGAAATAGCAATTCATTTTTCCTTGTCATATGTCCTCAATAAGATACAGGCTAAAGCCTAGTTTACTGGGTTTATGACAAATAAAATGCAACAAACCCAGATTCATAACAAATGTGTGTGCACATTAAATTACTAATTGTTTTTTTTTTTTTTTTAATTATATAACATACATACGAGTATAACATATATATTTTTTTAACGATATTTCCAAGCATCTGTAGGAATACCTACCTAAATAAATAAATAAATAAATAATTGTCAAAATGAATAAGTGAATTGTTAAACACAATTAAATTAAATTAATTATTGTCAGATAGTAAACATACAAGGGCAATGACCGATGAAGAATTCAATGATTGTCACACACTATGAACAACAACAATATTTACTATTTACAACGTCTGCGAATTGGCTAGCCATCTCCAAATATAAATAATTAACCTACCGCCAGTTCATGCGCTAGAGCAAGGCAGATATGTATCGCGAATGTATTCACTCATTGGTATAAATTACTCGGACGCCGAGAAATAAACATATTATTATTGTCATTCATTCAACTGTCAAGACTTATTATTTATCACCCGCTGTCACTTTCGCTTTTTATATCCGCATTCCTGAGTCTATATTTATTTGAATACAAATCAAGATCATCACGACAAATAAAGATAAGCAACCCGCTATACATTAATCAAAATCAGAGGTCGGCAAACTTCGGCCCACCGCCTCTTCTTTATTATTTTTATGTTACATTTTGTTCAACAAATTTGTATTATTTTTTTTTCTTGTCATTTAAGTAGGCCTATCTACTCGTACATAAATATCATCGAGTTTACCTATTATCCCACACAGAGCCTAAAATACGAGTATTGACTATTTAACCGTTGTGCTAATCGACCGCTGATCTTAAGTAAACCTGCTAGAACTTCCAACTTTTACGAGTATATACGAGTACGTAAATCTGGTAATAAATACTTTTAAGTGTTTCAATTTTACTTTGGTCGACGAATTTCTTATGTTTGTTTAAATAATTCAAGCGTAGCTTCCTGGAAAATGATAATTAATTAAATGAAATAAAAACTCTTCATTTTGTTATTTCCAATAGTATTTTTTTAACATAATAGCATGCGCACTTCAACTCGTACTGTGTAAGTTAATTTAACTGTTTATTAAACGAAAGAGTTAACCCACTTGAGGAGTAGTGTTTTGTTTTTATTCTTGAGCTAGGATAAAACAAGGAAGAGTCGTCTTCTCTGCCTCCACTAAAGGGACATAACGTGATGGCAATGGTATTTGCATAGCATCGTACACAGCGCTAACTGTTATTAAAATTAGATTAAGTGACTCGAAAGGAAATTTAAGTAACGATACAAAACTATTGAACTAAATAATATTTTTATTGTAGTGAGATAACACCATTTCAGTCATTTTCATTTTATTGTTGTGAGATAACACCATTTCAGTCATTTTCATTTTATTGTAGTGAGATAACACAATTTCAGTCATTTTCATTTTATTGTAGTGAGATAACACAATTTCAGTCATTTTCATTTTATTGTAGTGAGATAACACCATTTCAGTCATTTTCATTTTATTGTAGTGAGATAACACCATTTCAGTCATTTTCATTTTATTGTAGTGAGATAACACAATTTCAGTCATTTTCATTTTATTGTAGTGAGATAACACAATTTCAGTCATTTTCATTTTATTGTTGTGAGATAACACCATTTCAGTCATTTTCATTTTATTGTAGTGAGATAACACCATTTCAGTCATTTTCATTTTATTGTAGTGAGATAACACCATTTCAGTCATTTTCATTTTATTGTAGTGAGATAACACCATTTCAGTCATTTTCATTTTCATCCTTTGATTAAGGTTCAATAAATCGTTCTTATATTTCATAAATTGTTCAATAATGCGACTTGAAATATTTCCTTTCGTTTTACTGTAAACTCGATGATTGTGAAATCAATGATGTACGAGTATAACTCTTTTTCGTTCAAAACTAAGGTAATATAGTTCAGGTTGTGCGCGACGATATGCACGCGAACAAATTAATAATCAATTGTCTCAATATGCCAAGACATAGTTTCTTTTCTTTAACAAAAACTGATTAAAATATTTCAATAATTACAGTTATTACTTTACTGTAAAATATTTCAATAATTATAGTTATTACTTTACTGGAAAATTATGTATATAATATTTACCCAAAATGTTTAATGAATTGTATTTTATAAATTTTAAGTGATTGTTGTTTTTCAACATTTTACTGCATAACACGTTCACTGTAAAACAGTTTACCCTTGAGGGTTCATTGTCATGTGGTTATCTTTTTCAACCAACCAGAAATAAGTTAAAGATGCCTTAGTTAAAAATCAGACTGGAACAATTTTTAAAATTGGTTCCAACGAAAATCGAACCCATAATCCCTGAATCGGTAGACAGGAGAATTACCAACTAGACTAGTAGAATATCAAAACTTTAATAATATACACAAAATAATTGTTTTAAGTACATCGATGATATTCTGTTGAATTTTGAACGTTGCTTTCGAAGTAATATTTTTATTCAAGAATTTTTTTTTAGCTGGTATTTTTATAAATATAGTAATGTTTATATTATGTTTACAGAAAATAACCTACCGTAAACTTGTGACCATTGAGCAGGAGGTCTCCAGTCAGGGTAGTGCTTGGGGAACTTGTCCCTAGTCCAGAAGGTGTGCAGGATCATCTTGTAGACCGTCATCTTCTCGGGCTGGCAGCCCTCATTAGAGCTGGGGGATGGAGCGATCAGAGCTCCAGCGCATAACAAAAAGGACGATATCAACAACACTCTCAGGGCGGACATGGTTGAGCACAGAACGATAATCACTAACTCAAAAGAAAATAAACAAAATCAAAGAAATGTCCAATAATGAAATGGCACAAAGTGTGTTAAACGTCTTGCACTGGAGAATAAAGGTAAACTGCAGGTTTTGTTTGAACTACAGCCAAGTATTTCGGAATATTCATCAGAACTCGGACAGAATTGTTTTCAGGACGTCGTTCAAATAAAAGTACTCGGGATTGAATGGTCCCGTGTTAGTTCTGGTGATCTGACGAGGGTTACCTGGTTCCGGATCACCGACCGTATCGATATTGTCGTGTTTCATTCACAAAACGGAAAACATCGCGGGCTGCGGTGGCAAGTGGCGGGCGCGGAGTACGGAGTACCATTAGTGTCACTGGATTGGGTTCGTTATAACATTTCACTCATGTCACAAGTTCAGCAGTTGGAGCCGTGCCCATTCCTGTCTGGGATCCATTAAGTCGCGAGGATACGGGAGTGTAATATCAGAGATCGGAGATGGGATGCACGTTGCGGGAGACGGCTTCAAAATAGATCCGAGAGTTCAAACTGGGTCGTTCATAGAGGAAATAGAACGTTCTATGCGGATGCTGACGGAGACACTTCTCTATCGAGCTACACACGTAATAATCACGAATATTTAAATCTAATAAACGAAAACCCCGTTGTATCAAGTTTGCGAAACACAATTCCTGCTAAACAAAACGTCTAAAAAAAAACTATGACTTATGGGCAAAAATAATATTAACAACAATTATAACATGACCACTGGTTTTTTGCATTTGCCAAATAGCCGGCGTTTCATTCACCTCTTCGCTGTCCTTTGTGAAGCATTTTTTGCACTTGTCTGTTTATTTTTTATTCTCTAATCACAGACGAAGGCGGTGTAAATAAAAACATTCCCTTTTTTTCAAATCGATTCAAGGATTTGCGGGCGACCGGCAGGAAGGATGTGGTCCCGGATGCCACATCCGGATACGATATCTCCTTTATATGTCGCAGACGGAAAAAAATCGCAAAATATCAGCGATGATCGCGTGAAAATCCCGGAGGGAGCGATGCAAGCGATACATCCACTCTTAGCAACCGCTTTGAGCAAACTGAGGTATAGGAGGAAATACAGCCCCGTCTAGGGAACTCCCGCTTTAAGGGGAGAGTCATGGAAGACTAAACCATATATAAAAAGGTAAAACTATCTGAAGAAAGAATTATTCGAACAAAATTACAATTTTTTACTTATTCTCTACGAATTGAATATTTTTTCATCATATTACAGATCAAAAGGGGCGGTCCTCACTGTTATTAAAAAAATGTCTAGTTTTGAAGTTAAAAGTAAAAGGTCTAACAAGAACGTAGTATCAAAAACAGATTCATTGTTAATAAAAGTATTCAGAAATGCGGGGCATTCATTTTAAATGTCTTCATATCGATTTCTCAAATATGTGTGGATCAGGAGAAAAATAAATTTTGCCAGTTTCACAGAGGGAGATGGATTGAATACACAAGAAAGTAGATGTTGGAATAACGGAAAATTAAGTTACCTCGTAAAATTGAACATCTATTTTGACTACGAAGTCGAGATAAAGTTAGATTTTTTGTTAAATGTCATTTTGGTAATTGCAATGTGGAACGGGCATGTTTGTAGGTAAACAAGAAAAGAGGAATATCAATGGAGGTATTGCTTTATCACCTTACTACTTCTGCTGCTTTCTTGGTCATGTGCGGAACGAATATAATGGTAAGGTAAGTTTTTTTTACAATCACCGTTTTATATCAACTGTCCTGATATTGTTTTTGTTCAGGATAAAGATTTTGATAGGCGATAGCAAACCTTTTTATCACCACCAATAAAAAACATTTAAATGTTTTTATGGGATACACAATAATATATAGTAACCGGTTATTATGGGTTTATATGATTTTTTTATATTGATTTGTTATTTTTAAGCAAAAGTTTTATACTTAAAATATAATGGAATATTGACCCCAGTATAAAAATACAAAATCACAATGTACTTTAGTATATACTCGTACGATATATGGATGGTTAATGGGAGATTAGAGCTAATTGGGGAATTCTGCTATTTGGGTGTTATTTCCTCGGATGATAAAATACTCAAGAGGGGTATTGAATGGCATGTAGCGATAGGAAAACAGTTAATGGGGCACTAAGAAATATATACTCGAACCGGACGGTATTAAAATCTGCTAAGATATAATAACATTTTGGTACCAACTTTGACGTATGGAAGTACGAGTAAAACGTGGGCATGTCAAATTGCTGACAGGAGGCGAATAAATGTTGTAGAAATGCATGCATTAAGAAGAATACACGAGGTGACAATATATGACAGAATACGAAATGAAGTGATTAGGAATGAATGTGAACTTCAAGAATGAATGTTGAGTAAGATAAAGAAGAGCACACTTAGATGGTTGTGGGACGTAGAATGAATGAAAGAAAAAATACTAATAAAACAAATATACAGCACTGATTTGAGTGGAAGGTGTGTAAAAAGAAGACCAAGGAAAATATGATTGGATCAAATTAATACTATTTTGAAAGAAGGGAACGTAGAAAGTCAGAGAAATCATAGAAGGTGTATAGATATGGAGGAGGCTAAGGATTTGTGTCGAGATAGGAAAGTCTGGCGCTCTATTCTATCTGCCTTTTCCGACAGGGAAGTTGCGTGACTGTATGGAAGTGTGCATGTACAATTTATTTAAAAAAATCAATCAGAGAAGAACAAATTATGTCTGGTAGCCAAAACAGCGCCCTAGCGAGATTATTAATGTTACAGGAATAAAATATTCCCACTTATTATAGACTGAATTTTTATTTTATTATAATATTTACAATTTTCTGTTCAACTAATGTCATCCCTTCTTAATAAATACATTATTTGACATTATTATTTAGAAGTAAGATTCGAATGTCTTATGATCATATCAAGAAGTGACACCTGTCAAATAATATGTGAAAAATACAAATATGTAACTCTCTCTCCGTGGTTGCAGTCCTAAGACTGGTTTGCAGCAATTTCAACTCTTCTCCTCCATTCCCCCCTGTCCTGTGTGGCTCTTTTTAAATATGTATATGTTGAGCAGCGCACGTCCACCAACAGGTCCTCCAGGTACTCTCGGCGTGGGCGTCCCCTAGAGTTTGTCCCCTCGGTCATACCCTCCATTATGGCATGCAAGAGGCCCTCTTGTCGTATTATATGACCGATCCATCTTGCACGCCTTTCGGACAGGATCCTGAGCAGGTGCCTTCCTCCTTCGATTCGTTGGAGAACCTCTTCATTTGTGATGCGGTCTCTCCAGGAAATTCCTAATAGTCTTCTATAGGACCACATGTCAAAAGCCTCTAGTTTTCGTCTATCTCTTTCGGATAGGCACCATGTCTCGCAGCCGTACATCAAGATACTCCATACATAGGTCTTGATGAGGAGGTCTTGATATGTAACTATGACATTATTAATGAAATATATAGGTCTTAGGTCTACCATACATAGGTCTTGATATGTAACTATGACATTATTAATGAAATAACTGTTAAATTGTAACTACGACAACACGGGCGTAAGTAACATATTATACAGTCGTTTATTTTTTTACAATAGGTAATACACCCAAACAAAGATGATTTGTGCCACTTAATTAAAGTCAGTATGCAATTATATGAGTCTATATCATAAAAATATTTTTTTTAAATGTGAATACCAAATAATTTTAACTTTCAACTGAATATACTTCAAAAATAATATCGATAATATAGTGGAAAAGTTCCACGAAGAAACGCAACACTCAATGGACGTGGTAAAGATATGACTTTTAGTAAATTAAATCTGTCTCGCAAAACGCAAACGAAAAATACATGGTCTATGGTTTCATCAACCAGACCACACTCGCAGATGGGATTCTCCACAATACTCATTTTTTAAAGGGGACTAGCCAGCCACCAAGCAGTGACCTGCTCGCAAACGACACATGACAGACACTTCCGTCTTGTACATTCATATTACATTAAACCATGGTTTCAAAGGGATAGATTATTGGATTGGTTTATAACCAGAGTCTTTTTTTACATCAGTTTTATCCCATTACAACGCCCATCATGTTAAATTTAATTTAAAAGATCAGTTACTGGCTGTGAAAAGTCAATACGGGTATATTATTTATGATACCTTTTCAATGTCTACTAACTGTTGCAATACTTTTATCTTCGAATAACGTTTCTACTCAGAGATCGATATTTAAGTTTAATGAGTTGATGCTTCAAATTGTTGTTTACTTCATTTATTTTATTGACTTATTGGAGGAGTGTCACAAAACATTTCAGTGTGGATGGATTGCGGATTAAAAAAAATATATGCTTTGAGTGATATAAATATTCATATGAAAAAAATCCATCGGCAAAAATCAATCCATAATTTTATTACCGTTGCGTTGTGTTCTGCAGCTTCAGATCTGCTTCGTTCTCAACAGAATGAATGCGAAAGGCTGAGAGTGTCTCAATTAAACGTATTAGAAACATGTGCTTTCTCTTTTCTTTTTTTTTCATTTAACCAGACTGAGCCATAGCGACGCGTGGCCGGGTACAGCTAGTTATTAATAAAAATGGTCCAGCTTTGTGTCAAACGCTTTCTTTGTTGAAACAGATTTGATAGGAAACTGATAAATAACATTTGAGTAAAGTATCAATTTCCCTAGTAATGCGATTTTAAATTAATATGAGTTAAGTGTCAATTTAATTAGAAAATCTAATTAAATTGATACGACCTTATGGTTTTAAACTTATAATAGGAATGGAGTGAATTGTCCATAACTTGACACTGGCGTATACTCAATCATATATAGGGGTTTACGGCCATTATTCAAGAAGGAGAATGAAGGGTCAATTAGCTTTGAAATACGAATCAAATTGATATGTTACCTTTTGGTTCTGAAATTTTAATACGAATGGAGTAAAGTGTCAATTAAATTAGAAAAACGAGTTCAATTGATAGTAACCTTGTGATTTTGAACTCATAATAGGAATGGAGTGAATGGTCAATCACTTGAAACTGGCATATACTATATTCAATCATATACAAGAGTTCACGGCCATTATTCAAGAAGAAGTAGAGTGAAGTGTCAATTAGCTTTGAAATACGAATCAAATCGATATGTTACCTTTTGGTTCTGAAATTTTAATACGAATGGAGTAAAGTGTCAATTTAATTAGAAAAACGAGTTCAATTGATAGTAACCTTGTGATTTTGAACTCATAATAGGGATGGAGTGAATGGTCAATCACTTGACACTGGCATATACTATATTCAATCATATACAAGAGTTCACGGCCATTATTCAAGAAGAAGTAGAGTGAAGTGTCAATTAGCTTTGAAATACGAATCAAATCGATATGTTACCTTTTGGTTCTGAAATTTTAATACGAATGGAGTAAAGTGTCAATTTAATTTGAAAAACGAGTTCAATTGATAGTAACCTTGTGATTTTGAACTTATAATAGGAATGGAGTGAATGGTCAATCACTTGACACTGGCATATATTCAATCATATACAAGAGTTCACGGCCATTATTCAAGAAGAAGTAGAGTGAAGTGTCAATTAGCTTTGAAATACGAATCAAATCGATATGTTACCTTTTGGTTCTGAAATTTTAATACGAATGGAGTAAAGTGTCAATTTAATTTGAAAAACGAGTTCAATTGATAGTAACCTTGTGATTTTGAACTTATAATAGGAATGGAGTGAATGGTCAATCACTTGACACTGGCATATATTCAATCATATACAAGAGTTCACGGCCATTATTCAAGAAGAAGTAGAGTGAAGTGTCAATTAGCTTTGAAATACGAATCAAATCGATATGTTACCTTTTGGTTCTGAAATTATAATAGGAATCGAGTTAAGTGTCAATTTAATTCGAAAACCGAATTATATTGATAAGTAACCTTGTGGTTCTGAACTAACGAGTATAAAAGGAACGGAGTGAAGTGTCAGTTTACTTTGAAATACGAATTTAATTGATATGCAACATTTTGTTTCTGAGCCTGTAAAAGGAATGGAATGAAGTGTTAATTTTCTTAGAAATATGAATTAAATTGTTATACAACCTTTTGGTTTTGAATTTGTAATATGAGTAAAGGTATGTGTTAATTTACTTAGAAACACGGCTTTAATTGATATGTTATCTTTTGGTACTGAACTCATAATAAGAATATAATATAAGTAAAGATTTCATTTGGCATGAGTGAGCAATCGTCAACTGAAAGCATCAATAATGGCTGCACTATTCAAATTCTATAATATACGAGTAGCGGGCTGCCTTTCGATGGAAGCTTTGAAGATCCTTTTTTTTCGTGTTAAATGGTTGAATTTTGTTTTTATAGAAGCGTCGTCTGTGTTTCTTTCCTGGAATGTGTTATTGTTCATACAGGAAGAAGTTTTTAAATTTGTCGAGTGGAAGTTGCTTTTCGCGCCAAGACGGCTCGCCGCCATTCCAAAGAAATATATAAATTCTCTCCATAATGAGAGAAAAATATAAATCTGTTATTAAGGATTATATTTCAGGAGAACTTCATGACATTCAACAAATCATTCTACTTTTTCACACAGTATTTTAGGCTCGTTAATTTCAAGTGCACTACCCCTGGTATACATGTTTACGTGTGGGCGTCTGCAGATATGTGGTGGGTATAGATGCGGGGAGGAGTGAAGAGGACAGACTGCAGACCCACCGTAGACTGTTGGGCGACCCAACTGCTTCAATCTTACATCGTGAACCAGAGTTTTCTAAAAGAAGGTTCGCGAAAAATCTAGGAGTTTCACTGAAAAACTAAAAAATGGGTGACGAAGTGTAATACATTAAATAACGTTTGAAACATCTTCTACAAAATTGATTTAACATAACTCCAAAGTAAAAATACAATATTAAAGACCCCGCGACTAAGAGACAAAACTCTTCGTTCAACAAAAAGCTTCAGGTCAGATTTACAATTATACGAGTACAATAAAAGTGTTGTCATTTTTTAACATTTATTCATATGGTACCCGTACGCCTAGGAAAAGTGTGGCTAGGATATATAATTGTCTTCTAACCCTATAATCACGGCTTTGTATAATAACTCACAGTCTATCATGACACGTGTTGACAATGCTACCGCATATGAAGAGGCAATAACACTCGCACTAATCGTGTGCACGCGAGTTTTGTTACTTTAACACATCCCTTACTGTGCTAAAAAATTACGCCAGTAACGGTGTTGGATCCTGAGGGTACAGTAAACATGTATGTTTTAAATTAAAATTATTCAAAATCTATTAGTTTTTTTTTGTAATTAGCTATAAACATCATTTTATTATGTAATAAAATTTCGAATAATATAAAATAAGTGTAAGAAATGATAAAATAAGAGTTCAAACAGAGAGGTGACATTTCTATAAGAATATCATGTTTCCAATGCGTCGTTCGGTCTGCGCAACGTTCAGAATGCGCATGACTAAAAAGAGGTATCCAACCTTTTAAAAAAAAATCATAAAATTATACAATAAAATGTAGCGTGTATTTTTTGGCAATAAAAATATAATTCGAATTAATACAATAATTAACAAAATATAAAATGAATATATAAATTCAAAAATAATAATATAAAAACAAACACGAAATTCAAATCAATAAAGTATGCCATTTGGAAAATATAAACACTTTGAAAATAGGTCAAAATTTGAAAATAGGCCAAACATATCATAAAATCAAAATTTAATCCTGTGGAGAAAGTCTATCGCAATTGGGGCACGAAATAACTTTTGTTTCTATTCTATGTACTAAACACACAGGTGTTTGATAAAACTGGTAACCAATCCCTGGAACGAATGTACTCGTAAAATATTAACTGTCAAAAAAGAATGAGTCATACGGAGTGTTTTGACATTTCGTCAATTCTCGATTAAAAATCATTCATTTCTGTTGATATTTATTAATGATTTTATTTCGTAATGACATCATTCAAATCATAGAGGTTTCGATGAGGAATACATAAAGTATGAAGACCCTGCAAGCAGTATATTTCGAGAAATTAAATAAAATATACGTCGTGGTCACTCTTGTCCGTTCACAGATCGGCAAGGGTTAAGGCAAGCTTGTTTTCAATGTGAAAAAAATGTAGACGATAAGTCGAAATTTTCCTGTTTGTTCATATAGTTACAAATTTTAATATAATTTGAAAATCTTAAACGAAAATCCTTATTTAAAGCTGTTGAATACAAATTCGAAAGAAAAATGTTATTAATGAGGGACTAATGAAATATTAGAGCAAGTTAAATAATACTGCTTTTAGATGGTATACGAGTTCCGAGAGATATCGAACAGTGTGAAGCGAAAAAAGAAACAAAGTCAATGGGGCACTAAAACATACGAGTATATACTCGAGCCGGAAAGTATCAAAATCCACAGCATGGTTATTTGATATAAATTTCTATTGAAATTAATTAACTTGTACATTCTGTAAATTTATAAGCTGTCCTTCGTCCCCCACCCGCTCAACAGGTTCAAACGTCCCCCACCCACTCAACAGGTTCAAACGTCCCCCACCCGCTCAACAGGTTCAAACGTCCCCCACCCGCTCAACAGGTTCAAACGTCCCCCACCCACTCAACAGGTTCAAACGTCCCCCACCCACTCAACAGGTTCAAACGTCCCCCACCCACTCAACAGGTTCAAACGTCCCCCACCCGCTCAACAGGTTCAAACGTCCCCCACCCGCTCAACAGGTTCAAACGAACTCAACGTGTTCTTTTCAATCTTACTTAATACATCAGTTTTTAGGACACATTCATTCTTTATAATTAAATTTCTTATCCTGGCATTCATCGATTCATCGCATACTGAAATGCTCGCATTTTCACTGCATTTACTCCCTCTTTTCATTCTATGAATTCCATGCCCCATTCATTAATTTTCCAAGTCCACGTTTCACTCCCATATATTAATCTTGGCACTAATACGCTGTTGTGGTCTATGATTTTATCAGACTTCAGCATTGCTAGGTTCGAATATATTTATTTTAGTGCCCCATTGACTTTGTATCCTATTAAACTCACAGTTCAATATATACCTACTCGTACTTCCAACTTTTCGTCACCTGAGAATATATTATAGTTTCCGAATAGCAGAATTATCCGACACTATCAAATATTTCATTGTTCATCCAAATATGTATTTTTCGTTTCACCTTTTTCAATTCCTATGAATTTGTATCAACTTGTGAACTAACAACATTCCCATTTCAAACAATACGTAGTCATACGACATGTTTCATTACTGGTTTTTCTTTTTTCTCCCCCGCCCCTTCCTTTGATTGATGATGTCTCAGTTAATTTTTTTATTGTATTACCTTTTCGTTGTATACAGTACAACCTGGCGGGCTTATTGCCATGTGAGAATCTCTTCCAACTAACCAAAAATATCTTAAAGAGGCTTTAAGTGAAAACCAGACTGTAATCTTTTTTCAAAAATATCTGGGTTTCAACGGGAATCGAACCCGCAACCTCCGGGATAGGAGACATGCGTCTAATCAACTAGGACACGAAGGTTGTCCGTTGGTAAGACGCATGTCGTATTGTAAATTGTTCATGAATTTTGTTAAGGTGAATATTTCTTTGCAACCATGACGCATACTTTCTTTATTTTTTTCTGGTTGGATAGAAGAGATTGTCAATTGGCAATAATCCCGCTAGATCATTTTACAATGAAGTGTTAAATAAATGAATAAATAATACATGACTTGGCGGTTCTACCGTTGAAAATGTTGACAGCCACTGCCCCTCTCGAAGGTGGAGCTTCCCGATATAGTAAATGCGACTGGTAACCATTGATGGTAGTTACGGCGCTGTGCGTGGTCAGTTCGGAGTCACAGTTCACAATCCAGACAGCCGGTGTCGGCGTGCGTAATGCTCGCCATTTAAGGACTTTATTGGGCCAACAGGATGTGGTGGAGGACCAATGTAACGCACTTTTTATGCAATGGTGTAACATGTCAAAGAACGTATCGCCTTAAGGTGTTTATAGATTATTAAAGCATTATTGAATTACAGCAACACTGATAGCATTAAACATGTGAGTCCCGAATGTTCCATTGGTGTTTTCCTTTGAGTAGTTCTTACTTCGTCACTACGTGACGTCACGCTCATAAAAAAATAAAGAAGATTTCGAACTTGTAGTGTAGATTGCGCTGAATAGGGATTTATTTTGTCCCCCATGACAGCGTGGGTGGAGGTGGGATCGAACTGAAGTGGACTGTTATATGTCAAAATAGCCTACATATTGTACAAGATCAAAATATCATAGTATACAACCTCCGTAGTCTAGTTGGTAAGACGTTTGTCGCCCCCCTCGGGCGCATAAAAACTCTTTCTCAACTTATTATAGAATTGTAACTGTATCGGACGTGTAGCGTCACCCTTGTGTGTGTGTGTATGTGGTATGATGAGATAGACAATGCTGTGTAGATCTGGAGGGAAATTCACCTTAATATTCGTCAATTTAAACTGTGTATGAACTCTTGTATATGTTCCTTGTATGTGAATTCGATGCTATTCTTTGTTCTTGTAAATCTGATATATGTTCTTGAATAATATGTTAAATGCTTGTATGTAAACCCTTGTATTTCCATATGTTAAAATGTATGTTTGTTTGACTCCGATCGCATTCGCGACCGCACTGGAAAGAAGTGACTTGCTTGGCGGTGCGATCGGAGAAGGTCGGGGTCAGTCGGCGTAAGCAAGGCCCAAACCCCGAAAGTTGTCGTTTTTCGCGGGCAATGGGTGCTTGTGACGGCTGACTGACCATTAATATAGAGGGCCCCCCAATTTGGAAATCAGTTCTTCATTGAAATACATTCTCAGTAATGCCGATTTTACCGTGTTTTTACTCGAGACCCGCTACCCTACATCGACTGCCTGAGAGGAATCTCTCCCTGCTCTTCTTCTTCTTCTTCTGCTGGATCTTCGCTACGGAATTCGCTAGCTCGATTCTCTGAGCGCTACGCGGCGACCAACCACCTATCTACAGTCTTTGTACCTGTCCGGTACAGTAACATACTCGTAAGTGTAGTTGTATCTTAATTCCAGCTAACATACATAAATCATTATGTACGAGTATGTTAGCTGTCTGTATGATTTTTCACCTCATCGTTGTATTATATAACACTTTCGTTGTATACAGTACAACCTAGCGGGCTTATTGCCATGTGGCAATATCTATCGACCTACCAGATATTAAGGAGCTCTTAAATGAAAACAAGACTGGAATCCTTTTTAAACAAATCGGGGTTCCGACGGGAATCGAACCCGCAGCCTCCTGGTGAGTGTCAAGCGTCTTACCAACTAGGCCATGGAGATCGTTATAGTTGTTCAAATTTTGGAATCAAACCAGACACAGGTTCCATTTTTTTCCTGTTCCACGTTGAGTTTTAAACAATATTTGGATTTATTGCAGCAACCCTCGAAAGAGAGACAAGGCGTCTCAAATAGATTCAGGATTTGTCATTGAAAAAGTTAAGTATTAATATGATATTGCATGAACAGAGTAATTCGTGGTATGTCAGTTAGATGTCTGGTGTGGAAGACAATATTGTCTTGCAGATACGCTCTTCAATGTGTCCGAATTATCAATTAAGATAGGTTGAAGACTACTTAAGGAGATTTCACAATTTTCTAACCGCATCTCAAATTCATCATTACGCGGTCCAAGGTATTCCTCATGACATGATGAAAGTCTATCCCTCGTAATGGAGTAGGATTGGCAGCCATACTGTGGATGGATGGCGCCTGTGTTTGTATTGGTTTATTACGCGCAAGATGTTGCACTTAAACAAGCACACATCCTAGACAGATCAACCCCAAAGTTTAGATGGCAAGGAGAATAAAATTTCATGACAATCGGCAAGTTTAATCTTCGACAGCCTTTCGTTAGGCAATGTTTCATTTAGCACTATTTATTATCAACACCATAAAAACTACAGATGAACATAAGTCGAAAGGGACTCCGCCAGTAATTGAATCTGGGCGCCTGCATGGTTAGCGTGAATGCCAACGCCTTGACCACGGCGCCGACATTTCACAAACCATTTTCACTTAATTACTTTCGAAGCAAAATCGTGTTATTTCTTATTAGAAAATCAAAATAAAACGCTTTGAAAATTATGCTATATCCTTTATTCATTTACCCAGTGACAACTGTTTCACCGTACAATGGTCTTGTAAAACACATTCTATGGTGAAATGCCTTTTTTTGGCGAAACAGTGTCACTAGCGAAGCGTTTTATTTTGATTTTCCTAGTCAAATTGTAGTTCTATGAATTAAAAATGGACAGCGTGAAAAGTAATATTTCTTACTAAGGATATTTTTTTCTCTTGTTACTTTTTATGCATGAGGAGTAAGTAGTTGATCTTCGCTGAATGCGGCATGCTATCTATCACATGATACCAAACAACTTTAAGATGTGAACTTTTCTCCAAGATGTTGGCAACTCTCGATGTCTGATATATTATATTCCTCCCCAGCTTCGCAGACACCCAAGTGTCGATTGGAAATCGTTTAAGGAAACTCGCCCGCCGAATATCGCGAACAATTGTCATTGTTTGCACATTACCTCATATAAATCAAGACCAGACGAGTCCTATCTGCTGCAGAAAGAATTGCAAAATTCACATTTTATGTACAACACTTGAAACGTTATTTATCGTCATATACTCGTATATGATAAAATAAACTTGAGACTACGAATTCACATTTTATGTACGAGTACAACACTTGAAACGTTATTTATCGTCATATATAGTATAGTACATAATAAAATAAACTTGAGACTACGAATTCACATTTTATGTACAACACTTGAAACGTTATTTATCGTCATATATATAATAAAATAAACTTGAGACTACGAATTCACATTTTATGTACGAGTACAACACTTGAAACGTTATTTATCGTCATATATAGTATAGTATATAATAAAATAAACTTGAGACTACGAATTCACATTTTATGTACAACATTTGAAACGTTATTTATCGTCATATATATAATAAAATAAACTTGAGACTACGAATTCACATTTTATGTACAACACTTGAAACGTTATTTATCGTCATATATATAATAAAATAAACTTGAAACTACGAATGCTCTGAAAAATATTATTTTTCTTACAATTTTAAGGTAAATAATAATAATTTAAGGGCAACTTATATAGCGCCGTTCAGAGTGCAAACTCTCCTCAATGACGCTCCAATTCGGGACTTGAGCCCACTTTTATTGACAGATTAAAAATATAACAAAATAAATGTCTATAAGTTGAGTGTAAATATAGGAAGGTAGTGGCTGCGGGCATTAGATCAAGTACTTCCGCATCTGTATATATTGAGAAAAGCACCTTTGGTAAAGAAACTGCAAAAAACTTACATACGGAAAAAAAAACTACAAATAAATCTTTACAGATCTTCTGATATGTGTTAGAAAAACACATTCTGCTTAAGGTGGAGTGTATTTTATGTGTGTTGTATTCATATATGGTACATATAATGATAACTTTTAATAGGATCTCCCACAAAGGGTTGTCTTCACGTGGTGCATAAAGCTGCACACAAAGCTATACTCTTTATAATGCATACAATTAAAAAGTCACAAAAACCTGAATTCGAAGCAGAATTGAGACTTTAAATAAACAGTAAACAATGAGAAAAGTGCACCACAAATACGTAAAAGCCTGTCTTTCAACTCAGCGGTTATGGACTTACGAGTAAGTCCCGTTAGTTTCCATTTTTGTTTTATAAAAGTTTCTAGCGCGATGTCCTCTTTAACATATTTTTAGTTGGCTGGAGGAGATTGTTACATAACCAACCAGCCAGATTGTACAGAATACAACTAAAATATAATACAATAACTCCGACATGGTTTGGATTTGATATACGAGTATGATAAACAATTTTCTTATCTTGTTCAATATTTCGCATCAAATATCCTGTATTACTATACTCGTATATATATTTTCTCTAAGAAAACATATATACGAGTATATATTCTGTAATGTTCTAAAAAGGAGTTCCGTAAAGTGAAAGCAGAAAATATAAGTAAACTATCATTATTCGTTTAAAATTTGAGCACACTATAGCCATAAATCGCTAATGAGTCATTTGTACCCACTTCATTGGGGCCCATTGACCCGACCCGTATATCTTAATATGTATAGTAGTGTTAAACAACTTCGTCGATTACCAAAGCGTCGATGTTTATAAAGTAGGAAAAAGCAGACACTTTTACCTTACTCTTACTAAAAAACCTTTATAATTTCTAAAAATGTTTTTTATCCTGCGAATGTTAAAATTTCAGGACGAATATACTGCCATCTGTGTGAAATGCTCCAAAACTTTATGCCACCAACAAACATGTCCTTTTATAAGGTATTTTTTGATGACGTAATAGCAGGCTCGTTGGTCTAGGGGTATGATTCTCGCTTAGGGTGCGAGAGGTCCCGGGTTCAAATCCCGGACGAGCCCGACAGTATTTATTTTTAATAAACTTTTTTTCAGCAAAGAAAATATTGAAAATATAATATCACTCCTATTTTAAGGATAACCAACTGCATTATAAACAAGTAATGTTTTGAATAGATAAGATACGATGTCAAAAAACCTTTGAACTCCTTGAAGGAGAACAACATGGTATACACACAACCTATGTCGCATGGCCTGTCTAGGATTAGGAATCCGGTAGGTTACCGATTTGATTCCGAATCGAATATAAAAAAAAAACAGAAAATTACAATTTTGGTTTTCGATGTAGAAGATGCGAAGAATGCGTGTGGAGATAGGAAAGTCTGGCGCTCTATCCTCTCTGCCTACCTTGAAAGGAAATTATCTTAGTTGGTTTAACACTCCAGTCTTAAACTTGTAGGCATATTGCCACGTGGCAATCTCTTCCAACCAGACAAAATACAGTTACATTATCACGCTGAAAATATTCAGCGTTTTTCAGATCATCAGCTTGCGCTACGCTCAAGCTGAGATTGTTAATTGGCTTTCCCAGTTCACTGTTCTTATTTTTATACGTCTTCCTCGACTGTCCTTGCAGCGAGACTGGAACCAGTTACCAACCAATATTAGACTTGATCCGTTATTGAAACGTCTTCCTCGACTGTCCTTGCAGCGAGACTGGAACCAGTTACCAACCAATATTAGACTTGATCCGTTATTGAAACTTCTTCCTCGACTGTCCTTGCAGCGAGACTGGAACCAGTTACCAACTAATATTAGACTTGATCCGTTATTGAAACGATTTAAAAAACGACTGATAAAACTCTTCATTTTAATTCAAGTTAAGTGATGTAGCATGTTTCATTCACGTTTTTTTTATTCTCCGCCATGCCTTCCTTTTTCCTTTGGCTGACGAAATCTTTTATTTTTACTAGGAATTTAACACAGGTGACTAATGATTTCAATATGCTTTTGCCACCATGCACCTTGCTTTATTTACTTTTTTCTGGTTGGTTGGAAGAAATTACCGACAGGCAATAAGCCCGTCAGATTGTTTTTTTACAACGAAGTGTAAATAAATAAATAAGAATACAATTTGACATTTTTTATTAACCAATGAAGATCTATTCGATCCAACTAAATCACGGTGTAACCAATTTAATTACAGTTTAATTATTGTATAATATAATATATAAAACCAAATCACCCCCAACAACACGTGAGAAATAAAAAAAAAACAATACATTATCTTTTTTTTTCAAGCTTTAGAATGATATACTAGGTTAGTCAAAAAGTTTTGAAAGCGGAAATGAAAATACATTTTTTTTGGGGGGAAATCACTTTTATTGCTCAGTATAGTCTCCCATAAGATCAATACACTTGGTCCAACGATCTTACAACTTTGTTGTCCCATCACGGAAGTGAC
The DNA here is from genome assembly GCA_949825065.1 of Odontocerum albicorne. Classification (NCBI taxonomy): domain Eukaryota; kingdom Metazoa; phylum Arthropoda; class Insecta; order Trichoptera; family Odontoceridae; genus Odontocerum; species Odontocerum albicorne. Next base: position 4,430 of record CATKWJ010000352.1, on the reverse strand, counting down.
TTTCTGGAAGGCCTGCAAAATACTCCTCTACGACGGCTATAACCTCTTCGTTTGATGAAAAATGCTTTCCACGAAGGAATTTTTTGAGGTGTGAGAACAGCCAGAAGTCAGAAGGAGCTAAATCTGGCGAATAGGGTGGATGCTGCAACAATTCGTACCCCAATTCACTGATTTTCGCGATGGTTTTTTGAGCTGTGTGAGCAGGTGCATTGTCTTGATGAAAAATGATTTTTTTCTTCTGCAAACCGGGTCTTTTTTCACATTTTTTTTCATCCAACTGGTCCAAAAGGTCACAATAATAATCAAAGTTGATTGTCTTACCAGTTTGGAGATAATCTATCAATAAAATTCCTTTTGCATCCCAAAAAACTGACGCTAACACCTTCTTGGCCGATTTCTGAACACGAACTCGCTTCGGAGCCAAAGTGCCTGGTTCACACCACTCCTTAGCCTCTTGTTTTGATTCAGGATCATGGTGGTAGATCCAAGTCTCATCCTTAGTGATGAATCGACGCAGAAAATCCTTTTTATCCTTTCGAAATTGCTCCAAATGTTGCTCAGAAAGTCGCATTTGAACGTGTTCTTGTTGCATTGTTAGCAAATGCGGCACCCATTGTGCACACAGTTTTTTGAAACCCAAAACTTCAGCCAAAATATGCCATGTTGTTCCATGTGAGATGCCTATGGTATCAGCTATCACATCCACAGTCGATCGATGATCTTCCAAAACCATATCCTGTATTTTCGCTATGATTTCTGGTGTTGATGCACTTTTTGGACGTCCTGAGCGTGGATCGTCTTCAACGCTTGTACGGCCACGCTTAAACTCCAAAACCCATCGGTGAACGGTTGGAAATGAAGGAAAAGACTTCTTTAATACTTTCACCATCTTTGCATGGATCTCAGTAGCCGATAAACCTTCCAAAACAAAGAATTTAATCACTGCACGATATTCGGATTTTTCCATTGTTAAAAAATACACTGACACGTCAACTTCAAATGGCTTGTAAACAAAGAATGAATTGACAGATCGAAATGAAATTTTGAGTACGTTCTTATGAAAGATGAAATATTAAAATGACGTAGAATTTTTGGTTTTTCTACTGCTCCATAGATGTCGCTTTCAAAACTTTTTGACTAACCTATTATTTAACCGTGATTTATACACACACACATACTATCACGTCATTTCCCTGCTGGGGAGGGAGAGAGATCACGAAATTTATCACGAAATAACATACGAGTACTTCATTCATCTTCCTCACATCGATACATATTTTCATACAGTTTCTCTTACTCTGTACGTTTCCTTCTTTCAAAATGTTATTAACTTGGACAAACCACACTTTTCTCACTCGTCCTATACCGCAGACCCACTGATGCTTGCATTATATATTTTTATTTCAGTCTTTCAGTATCCTGCAATTACTATGTGCCCCTGCAAGTATTAAACCCCCCGAATGTGCTCTTTTTCAGCCCACTTTAATTATTTTAGGTCATATTCATCCTTCGCAGAAAAATTTCTATTTCTGTTATACATCGACACACTTCATATTCTTCTCAGAGCACTGGGATTTATTGTTCAATTAAACGAACATACAGGTGATGTCATGCGCGAATCGATTAACGACCTTTATAGTCTAGTTTGTAAGACGTTTGGGTTTCGAGTTCGTTTCTCGATGGTACCGGATTTTTTAAAAATGTGTCCTAATCTGATAAAAGAGCTCGTCTAGTAACAATACTCACGCGTTAGGCTTTTGCCTCTTCACGTGAGTTGTTGCCTCTTTACTTGTGGAGAAGTATTGTCAATACGTACGAAGACGAAAGCTAGCTCCATACCTACTTTAGTGATTGTAAAACCGAAAGCTCGATTAATAGGGCATAAAAATAATATTACCTCCAAGCCCCTCTCTTCAATATGTTAAGTTATCAAATTCGAATTCACGGGGATGTATTTTTAACGTGTTCCTCGCGGGAAGCACAGACGCCTGTGATCTGACGACAATCCAAGTTTCAAATCACAAATACTTAAAAAAAATGACACAAAACCGGAATAAAAATTGAACTAAAATTTAAAATAATCTTTATTCTAGCGACATCTCTGAAAACCTTGTCAAATAATATATTAGTTTATGAGATATTGTTGAATAAACAGAGCGCCGAATTTTTTTGGTTTCTCAATATTTCCAGCATTAACGACCTGTCGCGCGGATCGAGTCCTGCGATGAGTCTCTCTTACGTAAATAAACATTACTAGTGCTATATGCATTTGATTGGGTGAGTATCATGAAGCATTGATTTGATCGTAGCATTCCTTTGTTTATTTTACGTAATGTTTAGTTTATCTCCTTTATTTAATGAGTCTCCTTAAGAGTAATGACTATTATTTATTATCAGAAAATTACTTAAGTGTCATTTTTACTTGGTGTTGTAATCAAATATCAGTGGTTCTAAACAAAATATGTGTTTAAATTTAGAAATTAAAAAACGCTGAAATTGTGCCGCGCACAGGATTCGTGCAATTTGATTTTTAACGCGGTGAACAGGTTAAAGAATAAAATGTTTATTTTTATGATATTCTCTAAAAGTTAATTTAAGAACCTTATCGAAGGCGTCTTTGCTCTCAGAGATCCAATGTTTGATTCATTGTCATTTTGTGTGAATTTTAGCTGACATATTTCTAATGTTTAAATTTCCCAGCATTTGTGTTGCAAACGACAGACATCTTATCATACAGTCAAAAGAAGTAGTCTTACTCCTAGCTTAATAAAATCAATTGTATCGAAGACCACATCATTTATTTTTAAACAGGACGATCAACCAGGCTGAATTTAAAAAAAATAACAAAACAAATAAACACTACAAATGTGAGTTGAAGGCGTGGAAGTCGAACACCAAGAAACTTATGGGTGGATCAAGTATGATATTTTGAAAGAAAGAAAATATTAGAAAAAGTGTCTGGAGTTAGGAAAGGAAAGGATGTTTGTCACAAGTGACAAGTCTGGCGCTCTCTCTCTCTTTTATCTGTATATTCCGATAGGGAGATGGCGGGATGGTACTATATGTATGAATATATCAGATTCTTTCTGTTTTCCTAATATCACTTTTGAATGTTGAACGGCTCTAACCTAAGACTGAGTCTCTTCTTATTTGCCCCCGTTAAGGGGTTGGGGAATGCATCTGTATTAGCTGAATGGAGATAGAGTGGGGACGTGGGCGCTACGAGTTGTGAATATTTCATTTCCACTTTTTCTATTAAATTGCTGCACGTTCATCTTCCTCTTGCGGAAAGAGCTGTTTGAACTTTTGGAACTATCATCTTTCTAAAGAAGAGTGACGTTGATAGTAAACGACCAACAGTCCAAATATTTTACAGCTTACGAGTATGTCAAATAACTTTTAATTTTAACTAGAAAGAACTAGTGATAGTGCGATTTTGTATTAAATCTTCACTGGTCTAGATAAAGTGACGTATACTCTGTGTGATATACTTAACCTGTTCACCGCGTTAAAAATCAAATTCCACGAATCCTGTGCGCGGCACAATTTCAGCGTTTTTTAATTTCTAAGTTTAAACACATATTTTGTTTAGAACCACTGATATTTGATTACAACACCAAGTAAACATGACACTTAAGTAATTTTCTGATAATAAATAATAGTCATTACCCTTAAGGAAACTCATTAAATAAAGGAGATAAACTTAACATTACGTAAAATAAACAAAGGAATGATACGATCAAATCAATGCTTCATGACACTCACCCAATCAAATGCATATAGCACTAGTAATGTTTATTTACGTAAGAGAGACTCATCGCAGGACTCGATCCGCGCGACAGGTCGTTAATGCTGGAAATATTGAGAAACCAAAAAAATTCGGCGCTCTGTTTATTCAACAATATCTCATAAACTAATATATTATTTGACAAGGTTTTCAGAGATGTCGCTAGAATAAAGATTATTTTAAATTTTAGTTCAATTTTTATTCCGGTTTTGTGTAATTTTTTTTAAGTATTTCTGATTTGAAACTTGGATTGTCGTCAGATCACAGGCGTTTGTGCTCCCCGCGGGGAACACGTTAAAAGATTATTTGTTTTCTAATAAATATAGAAGCATGCCAATTTAACTAGTATTTTAGCAGTCACCAGGGGCGCCGCTGGGGCCCTCGGCACCATTTAAGTTCCAAATTACAAGTTTTAATACTGTGACAAAATAGAAAAACAGTGAATATTGAAATATACTCGTACACAGACAAATTGCAGAAGAAAATCTTTAAACGAGGCATATCCAGAAAGTAAGTGTACTGAATTTTTGTAGGTTACAATTTTTTTTATTTAAACAAAAAAATTACGTGGTTACCGTAGTACATATGTAAGCTATTTTTCGACATAGTCGCCATTCCTCTCAATGCAGGTGGTGAAGCGGGG
>CATKWJ010000351.1:0-23298 GCA_949825065.1 Odontocerum albicorne | reverse complement strand
TATATTTATATATATATATATATATATATATATATAATATATATATATATATATATAAATATATATATATATAATCTATATATATATATATATATATATATATATTATATATATATATATATATATATATATGTAATTTAGCTACTTTAGCTACCCGGAAAATGAATAAAAATCCAAAACTTCCAGACAAAGGACTAAGATATTGCAAAAAGCCCCGTCAACATTTTATTTCGGTTTTCACAATATAAAATTGCATATTTTAAAAACTTTTGTACTTTTAAGAGCAACATGTATAATATTTAAACAAACAAAGACGCATTTTTGACACGTTTTGGAATGTTTTACCCTTTTGTGCCTTTAATACCACAAAAAGGCAGTGTTGACACTTGTGGTTTACTAAAAGCAGGACTTCTGAAATTCTAACGCATTCATAAATAAAATTGAAGTATAATGAAGCATACCGAACACCATGAAATACATCAACCAATTACATGTTATATTACATTGTTTTGTCATCAAATTTTATCAATATTCATACGTTTAACATTTTTATCAATTCTATTGTATTTTTAATCGAAATTTTCAGTTCATTTTATTTTCATAACAGTTGACATCAGGTGATTTACATAGCCACAGTGTGACCTGCCCGGCAAAAAGTGTCACCATGTGATGTATTGAGATTGATACTGTTATTCAATCGAATGAAATATTCATTTACCAATGTATGTTGCGCTGAATACTTGTTCACTTTTAACACAATAATCCATTTCAAAAATTTTAAATTTCATTCGCGAGTGAAATAAAATATTTTGATAGATAGTCTTTTGTTATTTATAGCTTTTATTTTTTATCTTTAATATTACACTTCACGAAAAATCTTGATACATTTTATATTAATACTCGAATGTTATTTTTTATGAACATGCAATGTGTAAGTTCTTTTTTTCAAAAAAATTATAAAGACTAATTTACACTCGTATACTCTTGATACGATAACTCATTTTGTCGATACCTTTTATTTTTAATCGCAATTATTACACTTTCAAAAAAAATTATATTATCATGTATATAAAGATTTTTATGTTATTTTTTAATATCTTTTTCCTATCGGGCTAGGCAGAGAGAACAGAACTCCAGACTTTCTTGTTCATATACACATACTTCACCTTTTCTAGATCCATTTGTCTTCTCGTACAACTCCTACTATTTCTCTGACTTTTACATTTGTTTCTATCAAAATATATTTAACTTGATCCCACCATAATTTTCTAAGTGTTCCGTTACCACGCCTTCAACACATTTGCATTTTATATATGTTTTATTAGTGTTTCTTTATTCATTCCTTCTACATGCCCAAAACACGCCAAAGTGCTCTTCTTCATACTACTCAATATATCAGCTTTTGCCATATATTGTCATCCCACGTATTCTTAGTACACGTAATTCTACAGCATTTATACGGCTCTTTTTTTCCAACTTCACGTTTCTCTCTCATTTATCAAAATTGGTACTAGACTTGTGTTATGGACTATCATCTTAGAAAATTTTAATATTATTCGCTTCGAGTAAATATGCTTAAGTGCCCCATTGACTATGTTCTCTATAGCTACATGGCGAGATCTAAATAATATGTAAATACATCTAATATATAGACGATCTCTGTGACCTAGTTGATAAGATGCTTGACTTCCACCGTAGTTTAGAATTCGATTCTCAATGATACCCGAAGAAAGGACCTCAATTTAATAAAGTTTTTCTAATAACAATACTAACATGCTAGACTCTTGCGCGTATATTGTTAATTCTTCACGTGTCCGGTATTATTGCCAATACATGCGATGATGAACCGCGAGTCATGTGCCTACTCTTGTACTTCAAAAAGCGAAGGCTCGGTTAATGACAACGATGATAATATTGTCGTTCGACCAAGCTCATAAATTTGTCTAAATCCCCATAAATTCGTGTATGTTGACCTATAAACAATAGCAAATATGCTTTAAGGCAGTAGAAAAAAAATAGGTTTGAAAAAAATACGCTATTAAAAGTTCTGGGCCCATCTCATAATACACCACAATCTAAGTAGACCTCCTCCGATATTTTTCAGCCCATGCTCTTCATATCAGATGTTTTTATTAATTAATTACATCAAATATTGAAGGAGGAAGCTTAATATTAAATATTTATTCAATATAATAAATTTATTAATCATTTAATTTTCATACCAATGTTTAAAAATATCTACCATCTTCCATTCGCGCCATAAACCACGGAAGTCTAGAGTTTACTTTACGATTTTCCTATCCTAAGATCATACTCGTACAGCAATCAAGAACATACAGATATACCTCGTCATTGTTCACTTTGTCATAGCATAGCTACATACATATGTATATAAAAAAAATTGACATGTATTCCACAAATAATAATCCATTCCATAAAAAAGAACTGTCAAAAAGGTCGATGATCTCATAAATAACCTCCAATAACGAGTCCATAAATTTTTCAATCAAGCCTGAATCTCAGGACATTAATTTAATTTCATTTACAGAAAAATATAAATAAACAAAATAAGCCCGGCAAGGTTTTGGAAAACATCGTAAAATGTTTTTCAATAAAATGTTGAAAGAACTTAAAGCGATCCTTTTTATTACGAATTCATGAGCAATAAAATAAAACGTAATTGAGCCAGGATACCACAAAGAAATTCAGGATTTTGTTTTCTACGCATCCCATAGCGTCTATTTATTTTATGCTAAGTTTCGCATTTCGGGCTAACCCCTGATGTTTTTACCTTTTTAATAAAGTGAACCGGCCTTTGTAAATGCATTTTAAAATCACGACCAGATAAAAAGATACGTAGATATTATTCGGTTTCCTTTTGTAGTATGGTGATAAATGCTGATTAGATTTCGTATACATTTTTTACATTTTCTGAGCATTTTTTCACCTTTTTGAAGCTTAACATATATATACATTTTATTTCATTGAATCAGTATTCTTAATATATAAGTAAAATATACTTAGAGATTATTTTTTTAATATTTTTCTATGGAACAAAATTTAATCATGCTGTTTTAGTAAATATATTTTTCCGAGGTAAATATGTTTTAAAGGGATATTATTTTTTTGGAAAATGTTGAAATTCAATTCAAAACACTTAAATATTTAATTAAAAATAATTCACCTTTTTTAGTAACATGGTTTTTTTATAATATTAAGAGATATGGTCACAGGTAGCCTTATAACCTCGAATGTTAGATAGAAAAAATTGCCGTTTCATAGGAGGGGAATAACACAACACAGGGTTCGAACAAAAGACCGTGTGCTAAAGTCCTGCACGTATCCTTGCACCTTATCAAAACATGCATTATTTGCATCTTCTTAATCTTACTTGATGCACCAATTGTCTTCATGCTTTCCTATTCTAGGACACGTTGAATGCAGTGCTTACAGGGGATCCTGTTAACTTCTTTATTAGATCCGTTCGTCTTAAAAGACACCTTCGTCTTTCTCATTTTCTTTCGAAGGCGTCTATCGTGTAGATTTCCTTCTTTCCCATCGTTCATATTTCTACTACATACATTGCTTTTAAAAATATTAAAGATTTAGCTAGATGAATTTTATTTTCTCAGAGTGTAAAACAATAAATCCATATCTTCGTCTGACTTGTCATAAATGAATTTTCCATTCCAATTCTTCTTCGGGTCTCTGCTTTACATCCTCCATTCTTCAACTTAAGAGCGCCTAGGTAGATAAACTCATTGAATTCCTCGTAATCCCTGAACGATTTTTTTCTGTCAGTCAAATCGGTCAACGATGAGGGTTTTTATTTCACTTTTATTTATTTGACTTTTTGTATACGTTGACGAATATTATTTTTCCAATGAAGAGGTTTGACTCAATTTAACTGTTTATATATACAATATAATATATACTAGCTGTAAAGCCGATCCAAGGATATGTATAATTTATCCTTTAAACCTAACCCTCTTTCAATAGTTGACTAACATGCAAATTCCATGCAACCTCGGATTTACTCTTTGCCTTGCACTTCTTCGTTCAGCCATATAAAGGTACATTTCCTTGGTTATTCTATCCTTACTCATCTCTCACACATCCACATTCTTTCCTTTTTGCGACATTTTTTAGTTTATCTATCAATCTTTTAATGAATATATTTTCTCTTTTTTTTGTTAAAAAGTACAAAACAAAGGTTTAGTTTAAAACACAAACGACTTGATTTAATATTGCAAGTACCTTTATTTCAATTGCGGACCTGTTTTTCTTTGATAGCGTGTCTTCAAAATTAGAATACCTACGTTACGCAGTAGCTTCTGCGTATATTTTTATCATTTTCACTTCACGGTCACAGTATGTTTTTTTTTTTTTTTTTTTTCAATTTCATCTCATTTGATACAGTTTTTTTAATCTTAATATACTTTAAAATAATTAAGTAATTAATAAAATCTATTATATGTATCATATTATATATACATTTTAAATCACTGGTCAATATTATAATAACGTGCTGTCGATAACTTCATGATATATACTATAAAATAAAAAAACACCATACTAAATCTTACATATTGGTGATCAAAGGAAGATGATTTAAACTATTTGAAAGGTCTTTTTGTTTGGAAGCACCCTCGTAATAGTATGTACCGCAACCTAACCTTAGTCGGGTAAACTGCCACCAGTTTTAGATTAGATTTGTCCCGTCATTTCCCGAGAGAATTCTACAAACGACAATTTCATAAACGTTCTCCCTTGTTCTTATTGAACCATGAACTAGTACTATTCATCTTTTTTTGTTTAAATCAGATAGATATATTTTAAGATTTCATATGCTTAGTTTTCACTGCATAAGTATTGTAGTAAATTTAAATCGGTTAAATTTTACTTCTATATAATTCTACTTTTTAACATCTAATAATGTAGTTATAAATTAACGTAGTCTACAAAAACAAGAGATAAAACTGTTAGTGCAGAGCAAACCTTACTTAACTTTAAATAACTGGACTGATATTGTATTGTCTCAATATACATTTTCATTGATCGATCGATTGGCTATCCCTCATTATCAAGTATAATTGTAAGCCGTTCTGAGGAAGGAAGACGCCTGTACGTATATCGGTTTGTTGTATGTATGATGTTGCACTTCAGTAAGCACACATTTTTGACAGATCAAACCCAAATTTCCGATGGCAAGGATATTAAACTACCATGACAATCGATGGGTTTCGTAAGGCAGTTTTATATAGGGCCATTTTTTTTGAGTTACTTAATAGCACTAAAAGAATTTATAATAAGCAGCATATAACCTGAAGAAAACATTTATTACGATGTCAAATGGTCTTAAAGCAAAACCAGTCCCAAAGTATATCCACCAAGAATCTAACCCGGGGCGCTCGTTTACTTAGCGTTAATGTTAACTGTTAGACTGCGACCGCCGACAATTTCCATTTCACCTTGAATTGAGATGAACTGTGAAGCCAGCTTTTTTACGTTAATCAATGAAACGTTGTACAATTATAATATTTTCTAGTAAGTCTCACCTCGAAGAAAAATCACAGTAATTAATAACTCATTAATGTCTTGCATATGAAATTAGTGAGGATTCTCCCTATGCTCGATTTAGTTAGGATTCTCCCTATGCTCGATTTAGAGAACAAACATCTGTGATATAGATTTTTCCGAAAAGCAAACTTTGTAAGAAATTTTCTTTAAATTTATATTATATCATTCCTAAATAAATGAGAGCCGTTCTGAGTATTTCCTCGCACACAGCGTACAATATTTTAATGAATTTCGTGTCCTTAATACGAGGGATTTATAATTATGCAGGGATATGATGTACCGCCTTTTTAATAAAATAATTTTATTCAATTTTGTTCTACGGACCGGTTTTGTTACTGCTGATCAACGTTTCTCAAATGATTAAGTTATATAATTATGCAGGGATATGATGTACCGCCTTTTTAATAAAATTATTTTATTCAATTTTGTTCTACGGACCGGTTTTGTTACTGCTGATCAACGTTTCTCAAATGATTAAGTTATATAATTATGCAGGGATATGATGTACCGCATTTTTAATAAAATTATTTTATTCAATTTTGTTCTACGGACCGGTTTTGTTACTGCTGATCAACGTTTCTCAAATGATTAAGTTATATAATTATGCAGGGATATGATGTACCGCCTTTTTAATAAAATAATTTTATTCAATTTTGTTCTACGGATCGGTTTTGTTACTGCTGATCAACGTTTCTCAAATGATTAAGTTATATAATTATGCAGGGATATGATGTACCGCCTTTTTAATAAAATTATTTTATTCAATTTTGTTCTACGGACCGGTTTTGTTACTGCTGATCAACGTTTCTCAAATGATTAAGTTATATAATTATGCAGGGATATGATGTACCGCCTTTTTAATAAAATAATTTTATTCAATTTTGTTCTACGGACCGGTTTTGTTACTGCTGATCAACGTTTCTCAAATGATTAAGTTATATAATTATGCAGGGATATGATGTACCGCCTTTTTAATAAAATAATTTTATTCGATTTTGTTCTACGGACCGGTTTTGTTACTGCTGATCAACGTTTCTCAAATGATTAAGTTATATTTATGATTTATGACATTTATTAAAACAATTCCAATGAATATAAAAAAAACTTTATTGATAATGCATATAATAATAATAATAATTGGACAAGCAAGTATGAAAGGGAGTGCAATACAATACAAGCTGTATTAATATTAAATTATCTAAACCATGCAAAAAATAACAGAAGAAAGTGTATTGAAAAAATCTCATAATAACAATTAAAGTAAAACATCAATTATTAATGAATAGAAAAAAAAAATTAAATATACGGTTCTCACTACAGTTTTTATGATAAAAAAATATTTATCTAATTGAATTCTTAAGGGAGGCTGGATACATTTTTTACTTTTAACATTTAATTTAACATTCAAACTTAGCTAATAAATGTATTGTTAGTTCGCATTTTACATTCATAATTTCTCTATCGTGTATATTGCCTTAAAAGTGCATTAAATCCGGCATTCGATCAAGGATAAACATTTCAGCAGAAATACAATATTTTAACAGTTCAAACATAATTCGTCATTAATATTATACTATAATATATTTTGAATTATTTCAAACCTCTGGACATAAATAAAATAAGCATAAAAAGTTTTCTTCGTAATTTTAAATCATTGTTCTAAAGAAAGTTATTTTTATGATGTGTTTGGTCACATGGTGAAAAATTTCATGTTTAAATAGGGATTTTTTTGGTCATGTTTTTTATTCGAGGAAAAAAATACGAATAGTTTTTAATTTTTATTTTTTTTATCATATCAAATTAAAATTATTAATTCTTAATGTGCAACCAAAATTGGATAGTCTTATAAATTGGCGACCAAGTTCTTACTTATTTTAATATATTGTAAATTTTAATAACTGAAATATTTCGATGTGATCAGTTGCGACAATATAATGGTTATACGTAAATCCGAGACACAAAAATCGTTTCATACAACTGCAAATTACCAAATGACATAAATTTCGGTTATTTAATATTTCACTCTGTAAATTTCCAAATGACATATAAGTTTCGGTTATTCAATCTTTCTCCTCTGTAAATTACCAAATGACATATAAATTTCGGTTATTCAATCTTTCTCCTCTGTAAATTACCAAATGACATATAAATTTCGGTAATTCAATCTTTCTCATCTGTAAATTACTAAATGACATATAAATTTCGGCTATTCAATCTTTCTCGTCTGTAAACTACCAAATGACATATAAATTTCGGTTATTTAATCTTTCCCTCTGTAAATTACCAAATGACATATAAGTTTCGGTTATTCAATCTTTCTCCTCTGTAAATTACCAAATGACATATAAATTTCGGTTATTCAATCTTTCTCCTCTATAAATTACAAAATGGCATATAAATTTCGGTTATTCAATCTTTCTCCTCTGTAAATTACTAAATGACATGTAAATTTCGGTAATTGAACCATTCTCCTCTGTAAATTACCAAATTACATATAAATTTCGGTTATTAAATCTTTCTCCTCTGTAAATTAAAGAAAATGTCGTATTTTTAAAACTCGTCACTTGTCCAACTATAATTAAATACTTTTTTCATATATAAACTTATAAGAGAGAAATTCAAGGTCATTAAAAAGATGGAGAAGCTTTTGTATAGTTTCGTGCTTCAGGGGTAGAAAGAGTGAGAAATGGAGCTTCCCTTGTGATAGAATGCAAGGTAGGCGACCTTTGACAAAATTTTCATTTTTAAGTGTCGTTTAATTTTTTAAACTCCATTCCCAGGGTGTCGAGTAGGAAGGGATTCGCTGTGAAATTTCCCTTATTAGTCTTGCTTCTTTTACACTTGACTGAGGTATTTAATCATCACGCTACGAAAGCACTGTTTAATTTTTGCCAGGAAATGAAGGTTTAAATATCATGATAAAATAATCCTACCAAATTTAGTATTTTTTAATCAATAAATCGATTGAAACAGTGGCTAAATGATTTGTCATGTATGAGTATAAATTAAATGCTAAATATATTTCATTATTTATTTTTTTGGTTAAACAAAAATATTATATATGACTTTTGTTTATTATTTCACAATTAATTTCAACTTTATTGAACAATATCATTTTATGAATTTTATACATAATAACAGGTACATAATACAAAACATAATGTTGTAATACGCATGTAAAGAAATATTTTTTTAAATTTCTACATACAAACTTTGTTTTCAAAGACAGATTTTTAAAAGTTGAAACTTTTTAACATCACTAATAAGACGGTATTTCAAATTACCTTGAAAATTTATAAGATGTGTTATCAAATAACATATCTGATAAAAAAAATACATAAAAAAAACATCAAAACTAACTTGTTTTTTATTTTATGTTTACTTTTTAAATTTATATTTTCTCATTAATATTTTTTTTCTGAGCGAAGCATGAGACAGTGATTCTTTCTTCAGAATATTTTTTTTCTAAGCGAAGCATGAGACAGTGATTCTTTCCTCTGAATATTTTTTTTCTAAGCGAAGCATGAGACAGTGATTCTTTCCTCCCAATATTTTTACACTATTCTTATGAGAGATAATATGTCTAAGATCTCTTATTCGGATTTCATTTGCTGAGGATAAAGACAGATTAAGTAATTCGATCCATCCGTTTCATTTCCAACGACTCTTCTTTGAAACCTCCTCCACCTGATATTTTGAACTTTCTTCATCAAATTGTCTTTCTCTATTCTCTTCTCACTAAACGAACAAGAGGTTTTCTTGCGCATTGTCCACACTGAAAGTTTCGTTAAAGTTTTTTCAAATTCTTGTATGTTTTTCTAAGAACATATAAAAACTAAAGTCAGAACATTTATATGTTAATAATGAGTTTATTTACCAACTATTTGTCGTTTTATGAAAAAATAAAAAACATTACTTATAATTCATGTTCCTGAAATTCATTACTTATAATTCAAAATTATTTGATATTTTTGTGATACAGTTTAAATTAAGAATACGTGTTTCTAAGACTTCAAAGTAAATACCTATTTCGATTTGATCATAAACCATAGTATATACAAACTGAGTATTTTATGGGTGCAAACTGATTTCATGTAGTATTATTTTAGAAGAAGAAACATTGTGCATTCATCACAAAGTGTAACTCGAAAACAAAAAAAATTAATTTTAAACTAACAGACACCATATTGTGTAAACATCCATATTTTTATATAAATTAACTAATCATACCAATGTTATTAAATTAAAAGCATTATAATTTGTTTATTTCACTTTATATAACGGTATAACCCTACCGGTTTCAAGGTTTTCCCCTCATCGTCAGGGGTGCACAAACAAGACTGATGGTGAGGGGAAAACCTTAAAATCGGTAGGGTTATATAGTTACATAAAGTGGAATAAACAGAGTTGGACTAAAAAAAATGTAATGTATTTAAACCTCCACAGTGTTAATACCTTAACTATAAATAATATATAAATTAAAAGCCTTAAAAAATAAATAATCACCTACCATAAAAATATCCAAGTTTTTTAAAGTAGCAACTTTTTTCACTTACGCAAAAAACGACCTTAAAGGACAAGAGTATTTTATTGGATAAACCGTGGGATAATGTTTGAAAATTGATAACCCAAAATTGACAAGTTTGTATTCGATTTGGCGAACCATGAAAGTCGCCATCCAAATACTGTAATTTATTTAGGTCGAAGTTTTTTGGGTCCCGTAGAACATTTCCAGGGATCATCGTTGTGTGCTTTGTCTGTGAAAGAAGGCTCGACTTTAAGGGATACATTTTCTTTTAAAATACCTACGTTATGTTCTTAGTTTTGACATTCAATTCAAAATATATTTTAGTGTTTTTTTTTTCAATTCTTAAATATGATTGAGGTTTAATTGACTACAAGTTCAAGTACTAGTAATATAATACGTAGTTAAATAAAATTGTACCAGCGTCTTTTTTTGTCGATCTCACGAGGGACTGCAGCCTTGACTTGAAGTGTTTATGTGTGATTTTTTTGCGAATACAATCAGTTGTCTCAGAACAAACCTAATGAGACGGCTGATATAGGCCGTTGTCTTGTGAAGTAACATGCTAACATAAAAAAAAGTAAACGCTTAAAAAATATTTATACGCTGGTGTAAAATTAAAGACACTCGTCATATTTTCACATTTTTTCGATATTCAAATTTTTTCCATTTTAATTTTATAATACAGTTATTGTAATATTTGAACATACTTGTGATGTTAACTTATTAAAATAAATGTGACATACGGGTGAAGAATTGAAATTGGAGCAAGTCGATAAATTCTGCAATTTAAATAATATTTTCCCTTGTGATGGAAGATTTAAGAAGGAAGTCAAACGGCGTGTAGCAATGAGAAACAAAGTCAATGGGTCACTCAAATATATAAACTCGAATTGGACAGTATCAAAATCTGTTAAGATGATGTCAACAATAGTATTTTGATGCCAACTTTGATGTATGGGAATGAAATGTAAATATGGAAAAAAGACTGACAGGAGCCGAATAAATGTTATAGAGATATGTGCGTTGAGGAGAATACATGGAGTGGCAATGAATTTCAGAAAACGGAATAAAGTAACAAGGGATGAATGTGAACTTAAGGCTGATGGATGGATAAGTAGGATGAAGAAGAGTACGTTGAGATGGTGTTGGCATGTAGGACGAATGAATGAATAAAGACTAACAAAACAGATATACAGTGCAGGTATGAGTAGAAAGCGTGTCACAGGAGGACCAAAAAAGTATGGTTGGATCAAGTGAATAATATTCTGAAAGAAGAAAACATAGAAAGTCAGTGATATCGTAAAAGCTATATGAGGTGTATGGATGTGGAAGACGCTAAGGATGTTTGTCGTGATAAGAAAGTATGATGCTATATTGTATTTACTTACCCCTACCTGAAAATGGCGGGATGGCATGTATGCGTATGAAATAAGTGTTTTACACGATAGTTTACGAAAAATAGTTTTAAAATAAAACGTTTCCAATTATTTATTGAAAAACCAAGCATTTAAGTTACAATATACATAAAAATAACTTTTTTGCACTTGACAATGAAAAGAAAAATAAATTAATCGTCTTCAACAAAAGTGTCATTGCGTTTAAGATTGCATGTTCGTTTATTATCAAGCCATCTCAATCTTTATTTTGATTTTTTTTAACGCTTAGTAAAAAAATATCACGGACAGTGGAAAAGCAAGCTACTTACGAGTATGTTGAACCCCTTATAAAGAAGTATATATGAAGTGGCTTCATTCCCTGACACCCTTGTTGACTACTTACCACATCATGTGAAGTGCTAGTATAAAATAGCAAAACAATCCCTTCCTTGA
This sequence comes from Odontocerum albicorne, assembly GCA_949825065.1. Taxonomy (NCBI): domain Eukaryota; kingdom Metazoa; phylum Arthropoda; class Insecta; order Trichoptera; family Odontoceridae; genus Odontocerum; species Odontocerum albicorne. The sequence continues at coordinate 11,361 of CATKWJ010000351.1, read as the reverse complement.
TTGCTAGTAAGCACTCATTAAGTGAAATTTTGGCACCGTTTATTTTGTGTGACTTTCACTGATTCAAACTTTATTGTTAATAATTTAATATTAGGCAGCTAAACTCTCATACTTCAAAACTATCAGTTTAAATTAAGACTTATACGGTATCTCGCGAATTATACGGTATCTCGGGAATTTAGTTTTTTTACCCAAGCGAGGTACTTTTTTATTTATTACACGTTCAAGGGTTTCCATCTGGAATCGAACCTTCAGTCCATTATTTGATGACAAGCGATCTTCTAACTAGACAACGAAGGTCGTTCTGGGTGAAAAACGAATTGCAATATTGAATTAATAGTAAAAGTTTACTAAAGAAAGGCATGTTCAAATACAGCAATAAACTATTAATGACCAATTACAATGTATTTAGTACTTAGAGCAAAAATGCCTTCCATTTGTTAAAATATTACGTAATACGAGTATCATCTTTTATTTCACTTTTGTTACATACTGTACAACCCGACAGGCTTGGTATTAAATGATAACAGTCTAGAACCTTTTTTATGTTGACTTGGCTTCCAACGGGAAATGAACTCGTGACCCCCGGGTTTGAAGACAGGTTTCTTACCAACTATGCCAAGAACGCGTTTATTTGAAAAAATAATGGAAGTAAATATTTGATAAAACATCAAATAAATTATGTCTTTATTTATTATTTACATTTCTTTTAAAGAGGGCAATTTCAATCTGTGGTATAAAGTATAAAAACATTAACCTGGAATTAAAAACAAAGCAAACATAAAATGAATAGGAATATATCTGTTAATACGAAACCATTGAATCGGCATTCTCAATTGTTGTACTCCCAGGTTGCCCCAAATTGTTTTCCACCCTTTATTTTCGACGATCATGAATATTCTAATTGCTTGGGTCCTTTAAAGCTTAAAAAATTAAAATTTAGATAATACTGTTCACTTAATGGGACAAGGGACAGTGTCCCTTGTTTTGAATTAAGAGTGTTGGTTAAATTTTCCCTTTTTTTTCATTCATATTATTTCAGACACCGCATATAATCAAATCGGAAGCTTATTAATCAAAGCAAATGATTCTTAAGAAAAAAATCGTCATTAAAAATAGATGGTATGAGTTTATTGAACTGTGGGATTTTATTTCCGGTAGTCATTGTTTTTAAATGGAAGAAAGTAATAAATTTTTTTGACATATTTACTTATTTAATAAAGGAGGTGTACTGTCAGGAGACAATTTAACAACCAACCATTCAATCCTTTTTTAAACTTGGAGAGTTAATATTTTTAATGTAGATAAAAAATATATGTACTTCCAAAAACGTTAAATTACACACAACAAAAATTAAATAAATAACCTTTTCCCTGAACTTCGATAACCAAACGAAGTGAAGGTATATTGAAAATAAGGATGGAGGAAACCCAAGAAAACACGATTGTTACTGAAGAAATATGTAGTGTTTTTCATTTGCTTTTTGAAATACCATGTATACATATTTATCAATAATTTAATTCCACGATTATACAGCTATATTTGTTTAAAAAAACTTTCATTTTAAAAAAATCCACTCGATTACGCTTTTTCATCCTTGCGAATCGGAGTCGAAGTAGTGCTAGAGCCCTTTGACATGTCAACCTACCAGATTTTTCAACCCCTATCATTGACCAATCAAGGTGATATATTTGCTAGCACTTATTATTTTATCCACTTTTTTCTGCCTTGTTATTGTCAAATACTGAATTTATGATAACTCAAAAATTAATAAAATGTTATGATTTTATCTTAATCACATACTATATGTACATACTGGTGCACTTATTGTCATCAGCGGCGGCTGGCCCCGAGGTGCGCTGGTGCGCTGAGCAACAACACACCTAGAGACGCTGAGTGAATATGAAACATCGCTGTGTCAGGGTTTACTGTATGTCTCTGTCTGCCCTATATAAATTTGCGTTTCCGTCCGGTGCGTATTGGAGATCGCTCCGGTAGTATTGGCAAATTTGGCCGGTCAATTTGAAAGGAATATTTTTTTAAGTTTTGTTTTAATTATTTTTTTATTTATACTGAAATGAAAATACTCGTACTATTTGTCAGTATTCTTATACATATTTAATCTATGCAAACATTTAACATTTTTGGAAGTCATGTTTGCGAATATACAATTTAATTATTGCGAATTATTTCTCCGGTTCAGCGCATCAACGCACCTCCACATCAGCCGCCGCTGATTGTCATAAGCAATTTATTTCAATCAACCAGAGGGTCTCATGACAGAATTTAACATTATTTTAAAGTCAAGCACTCTACCACAAAGATCATATATTACATTTTTTGGATCTTCAAATTCAAAAACACTGTGATTGAACTTTTTGTATTAACTGAGATATTTTATTTCAAATGGGAGAATAATCAAATAAAAATTTCAAAACTTTTAAAATATGTCACACTTCAGAAACCGTTCCAAAAATTCCTTTTTTCTCTTTATTATTATTTTCATATTCCCGAGCAGGGCCGGAGTGACGGCACCCTGTGTAAATATAATTATTACGGGGCGGATTTTCATGCATAAACATCATGTGTGCCCAACCGCCTGGTTTGGGTCCTAATAGCTTCATACAAACTCTATTGTGCAAACACCTGATATCCTAATTCCATTCCCACAGTTCTCACTTGATAAACCGCTTACTTTTACACAGAATTTAATAACTGCGTTCGTTTTTATTTAACACACAAATTTATCAATATTTTTTTCAGAAACAATTTTTTATTTTGTTTTCACATATAATGTTAAAATAATGAAATTATTCACATCGGTGTCTTAAGTTTGGTTTCGATTCATTCAATTGTTATGATTATCTTCTACAATTTGAATTAATGATTTACTTACAATAACAATTATTGAAGATTTCGACTTTTTTACTTTCTTAATAAAGTGCCTCAGAATATTTTTATTGCTTAGTTAATTTATTTTTATTATTTATTATTACACATGACAAGAAATATACATAATTTGCTTTTACACAGGACAAGAAATATACATAATTTAATTTGGACATACAATTTAAATGGATCTGGGTTTGTTGCCTTTCATTTGTCGTATCCCTAGTAAACTAGGTTTTTGCCTGTATTTCACTAAGGATATAATTATAATTACTAAATTTGTTTTGAAAAAAGTTATATTTGATGGAAGCAATCTCTACGACATAAATATAATGAATAATAAGCCAAACCTGTTAAAACATTTTTTTGTTATTTATTTCATATTAATACGAGATTTAAAATAAGTTAAAAGGGTGTTCATTTTTCTTAAAAAATGTATGGCAAGATAAAAAATATTTTTGGTTCTAAAAAGCTCAAATAATTCTATAGAAAACCAAAATGTTATAATATTAAAATAGGTCTAAAATGAAGTTATCAAAGATAAAGGGGATAGATAAAACTCATCAGTGTTCAAAGAATATCTCTTCCCGTTTTAATCATATTTGAAAGGTAAGATAAAAAAGTTTTTATAATTATTGACATGGATTTTCCATAATCATTAGAAGCCCTGGGATTAATTATTTCGGATAAAACCGACTTGAGCAGAAGGGATTAACTTGAAAATGCAAAGTTTGGAAAAATGTGTAAAAATAAAAAGCCGTCATTAAAAGTTTCATGGGAATAAAATATGACATATTTTATGATAGGAATAGAGGCATCCTTTAATCCGCTGATTTAATCAACTGGGTGGCTAATTGGTTTTATGCCTTTCTTCGTTACCAAAATCTGATATATATTTTTTTGTTTTCCAAAAGGTTAATTTATTATTGACTTGAACTGAATCTCATTCCCTTTTATGAAAAGTTTTATCCGTTTTTGATATTTACGTGATTTATCTTTTCTACTATAAAATGAGAATATTTTTTATTTTTATTTTCTTGGATGTTGTAAGATGAAAACATGAGCGATAAGTGGGTTTAGACATCCAGGGAGGATAATTATAGAATGACTAAGCAAATACACAATCCTAAATTATATGATATGTGAGGGAAGAAATAGACCGAAGAAAAAAAATTAGATCCTGTATACCTGATTTTAAAAGAAAGTAAAATAAGAAGCACCTTCAAAACAAGATTCTACATAACAAAACGTATGAAAGTAGATAAATTAAAGTTTAGTATATGAGAAGAAAAGTAGAGAAATCTTATATTTGCCTAACTCACAAAGAACTCGGTGAAATGATATTTATTTATGTATATTTTCAAATATTTTATTCTATTATAATTTTCTAATACAGTTAATATTTTTAACTTGTTCTCTTTAAAATTTACAAAACAAATTGTCCACAAAAATACACGTTCAATGCAAATCCTTAAAAATGTAGTTATTTTAATCCCTAACAAAAAAAATATATTATACAGATCTTTTTTTATACGTTTATTGTTTTCATTCTTCATATTTTTTTATATCGGTTATACTTAGTATTACAATTATTTTCATACAAATACGATTTCTTCTTTGTTAGAAATATATCATGTTTTTTTTTTCAAATATTTCAATCAATAACTAATATTTTTTCTAGTATTAATTAATTAATAATTTTTAAAACCATTTTTTTTTTATTTTCTTTGGTCTTAAAACTTGTTTCTGATGTAAAAAAATATTTTTTCATATAATGAGGTAGAAATAATCAATCTTGTTTTAGTTTTTTAACCATTTTCTAAAACAAACACTTTAAATCCACTATTTCTATCAATTTTACCAAGCGGTATTTCTATTCCGGTTGAAGTCTCAAATTTATAAAAAAGCCAAACTCGCTCCAGTCGAATCCAAAACAATCATCTCAATGAAATTTCAGATGAACCTTTTACAAGGCTTCGTACTAAAGGAAACCTATCAAACAAAATTTAATAGCACTCATTTAACCGAACAAGAATAAACATGACCCAAAAGTTATCTGAGCAAAGGGGAGAGGGAAGAAAAAACTGCAATTCAACTTCACACATAAGAATCCTTAGAAAATGTTTTTGAGGACCAAAGTTCGATTTTGTACGGGCGCTCGAGTGGAAATACAAGGGAAGAGAATCAAACTTAAAGACGTTTATTACAACAAACAGCGCTGGCGAACACACAATGTAATTGCTTTAGAAGCGAAGGTTATGTGTGGGTAAAAGGGGGCGGGGGAGAATTAAACGAAGAAAGCAAATAGAATCCGTCAATCACATTTGCCAAAACATTGACCGAGATAAAATGAAACTATGAAATGTCAATATCAACAGTAATAATCCACATTCTATTTGGGGATGATTGGGGAGTGTTTACTGTTTAACTGGAGATTAATCGTCGTTCATCTAAAACTAGGAATAAATATACGAAAATATTAATGTTTTATGCTTATTCAAACCCCATTTCCCATTTGATTCGTTTTATTTCATTCAGATTATTTATTTATTAAATATTTTATTATACGGTGTAAAATATGGAAGATTTATTGCTAAGACACAAAATCTTCCAACAAATCAAATTCTTACATGCTAGAATTTAAAACGTTGATTATTTTCTAAGGATCCTTCTTCACATATTTATTGAATTCTGTTAAAATATAGAATACTTAAATGACAAAACGATAAAATGATCAAAAAGATGTATTATTTTGAAGAAAGGTATGCAGTTAATGTGCTAGTTAGGGTTAATTTAGTCTGCAAAGTCAATTAATTTAGTATATTAAAAATAAGGTAAGACTACAGTTTATAGAATACACCGTGTACCAACTGCGAGAGTTAAACTCTCGTAGTTTATCCACGGTTTTTTGAGAAGTTAACTGTATATTAAATTTTCCTCATAAGAAATGTATTATATTAAACTGGCTTAATTAATATTAAAAAAATGTATGGTTTGAATTTTACTAAGGTCATAAAATAATTTATAAACATAATTGCGAAATAATAATATAAAATGTATGTTTATTATATTTTAGTGTTTTAAGTGATTTTTAAGAGATTTGTGTGAACTCGTGAGCGTGGATTTCTTCTTGTTGTTTTAATTTAGGTTGTTTTTGTGTTTCTGTGTATTTTTTGTTTTAATTTTAATTCTTATTCTTATGATTGTGTGCGGTATATTGTGGGATGAATATTTTTTGTCTTTCTGGAGTGATGATGTGTGAGGAGTTAAATTTCGCAAGATGTTTCCAGTTGTAGTTGAGTGTCACTGTTTGTCAGGTTGATGAGAGCGTGCCACGGAGTTTTGTTTTTGTGTAATCAAAAATCGGAAAGAAGTATCGATTTATTTTTTCATGCAAAATATACTCAGTGATACAGGTAAAAGCCTAGTTTACTGGGGATACGACAAATGAAAGGCAACAAACCCAGATCCGTTAAAATTGTATGTCCAAATCAAATAACCTGTTTTTTCGCAAATTGTGTATATTTCTTGTCATGTGTAATAATAAATAAATAAATAAATGAGTTAAAGGCCAACGATTGAATTTATTTGTGTAGAAACTATGCATTATCAAAACAATTAAAACTTATTTTACAAGGACATCTATGGGCAGGAAACGAAAGGGGCGATTGAAAAGAAGAGTGATGAAAACCCATAAAAAACATTCTACGTCACTTCATTGAGATGTAATGTTTTTATACACTTTTTTGAAGAATATTATAAATGGACGAGCCTTTTATCAGCTGGTTCCAAAGTTGACCCACATGGACAGTAAAATGCGACGTTAAAATGAACAGTGGGGAACTGGAGAGGCTTGAAATGAAAAACTAAAGATTAATTTTCTCAAATTTAAAATGAGAACCTTAACCTTAGTTACTCCTAAAACACCGACTTGGTTAAATTGCGCGTGCGCGCACAGGCGTGTGTTAGGGCTTATGCGCGTGCGCGCGGGCGTAAATATTTTGATAAAAATGCATGAAATAGTTCACCGAGTTCCAAATTTTATTTTGCAGTCTACCTGAAGGGAAATAATATGTACATTTGTATTTCCCTCATAACTTTGAATTAAGTAAGTAATAAATTAATGAACAAAAAGTTTATTGAAAGTAATATAGTATCTAAACATATGTCCAGTTATTACACATACTAGTAAACTATATGTTAACGGTATGAAAAATAAAATATTGGTGAGAAATAAGCTATCAAAAGGTCTGAAAATTTAAGATTCAACTCAAAGAAAAACATACTTTAATTATATTCGAAAAATTCATTGAAAGCAGAGTACCAAAGTTGATACTCTGCTTTCAATGAATCCTCATGGGCTGCTGGTGGAAAAAAGGATTCCAGCCTGGTTTTTCCTTAAAAATCTCTTTAATATATCTTTGGTTGGTAAGAGATGCTCACATGGCAATAAATAAGCCAGATTGTACTGTATTCAGCGATATTGTAATTCAATATAATACAACGTTTCTTTAAATTACAAATAGTTTTAATACATTTGGCTCAATGTACGAGTATATATACCAATATTCAATTAAATTGCAATAATTTGTAATTGCGCTTCGCAAAAATGTGCAAAATATATTCGAAAAAAATCGTCTCCCTATTTTTTGATGTCATATATTCATAACAGCAAATCGCCATGATGATTGATATATCAACATAAAAATAATTTTGATCATAGCTTTGTTGTTATCTGTTATTCTCCGAAAATCGTGAAACGTCTCACCATCCCATGCCTTCTTCTTCCTCGCCATGTCTTCTTCCTCTCGGGGGTAGCCAAGTAGGGCTGGGCGAGGATGCTAAAACCTGACGATGCCACCAGGGCCGCTGACATGAGATGGAACCCCGTTGAAGATATTCGCCACGCATAACTGTGGTCCCGAGCAACGCGATATAGAGAGACCCATTAACAACTGAAAGTCAGGATAACCACACAAAATTGTTCTTATAGGTTTACACTGATAAACAATACAATTACACACATGATACAACAGTGGAATAGGTGTTCCTCAAATCATTGACATATAAGATAAATAACGTATTCGTAGATAACACGCATTTCTCTCTCTCTCTCTCTTTCTCTCTCTCTCTTTCTCTCTCTCTCTAATCAAAACTTTATTTACACGTCAATTTAAAAATACACAAAAAAAAGTTAAATATGAACTTCATTGTTACGATTTTCATTGAGTGAAATTGGCAAATGGGTATAATATAGTGGAATAATTTGAAATAAACATTTTGAATATTTTTATGTATTATAATGTTCCACCAAGAATATTCATTTACTTTAGGGATGTACTTGGGAGTAAGAACTTACGAATAATGAAATATTTTGATGTTGCCAAGAATCTTTTCAGAATAGATTGACTTAAATAAAACTATCAAATACAATAATTAAGAGTTCAACAGAGTAGAATAGAGCACATTGAATAGATTTTCTATTTTGAGGTGTGATATTCGTGGGCATGTGATACGGCACGACAGGGAATTGTGTTTAATTTACACATTTATTTACACCCGCACTTTCCCTCTGGGGTGTTATATCTCTGTTTTAGCGGCTACTGGCAGCGGGCGCCCAGGAGGGTTGATAAAGGTCCACTACTCACGGTAGGGTGGTTCAGACCCTTAACCCTTCAAGGAGAATCCAACTTGCTGGCTAGCCAGATAACAGCAAACACCAGCCTATTGGAATTTGAGTATTAAAAACTTTACGAACAAACAATTAAAGGCGGACCCAATTATATGACTTAAATAACATATTCTAAAGTTTTTGGTCAATCTTTTATTCAGTTTTCATACTTTATATTAACAACATTATTAAAAAAAAAATTACATTGTTTTTTGCTGTTTTTGTAAAGTAAAACTTGTAAAACAACCAATTTCACAGCACAAATTTTACAATGTATAGCGTGCTTGATTTTTTCTATTTCGAAAGATATCGTTCCAGGACCACCTAAGTTGCCTTGTTGGTATACCTCGTTTCTACCTCAACAGGGTGTCAAGTTCAATTCTCGGTGGTACTAAAAAATCGTTCGTCTGTTTTTTTTTCACTTCAGGCTTTTTAACACATTTTCGATTGGTTGATAGAAATGCTCTTGAGGTAATGAGGCCCACCATAGTGGAACATTTACAACAAAAGTGGAATTACGAGTAAATACAAAAATGTTTTAAGAATTAATATTTCATGATAAAGCAAATATAACATAAATACAGATGAAATAAGGTGTGAAAGTGATTACATCACGAACAACAGCAACTTTTACTACTTACCATCAAATTAGTATCAGAGGCTTCAAATTACTTCCACCTGATCAACCTAGAAAAATCGTAAAAAGTTAAGAAGAAAAAGTTAGTTAGTAAAAATTAATAGCAATTTGACACAACCCAAAAATTGTACGCAATATTCTAAATACTTTTTTTTATAAGACATTAACTAATATATATTTATTCATTTTATCCGCGATACAAGTTATCCATAAAATAATGTATTCCATTTCTTTGTGGAATCAAACAATGAATTTTAAGCTGTCAACATTTTTAATTATACGGAATATCTAGGAAGATATGATTAATTCAAATATTTTTTATTCATTACAACATTCTTTAACTCTCCATTTTTAAGTTAATTATATGGTTTAAGTTCCAAGGAAAGATAATATATATATTAATTAAAAATAAAATTATTATTTTAGATCCTTTGTTAGGAACTATGAAAAAAATAATGACATGTAAGTGGGCTGTGTCAAAACTTATAGTAATTTTTTTCTTCAAATTATGTAAACTACGTTCAGAAAATATTTAAAGGTTTACTTACTTTGAATGGTGTGTATATTACGTTGTTCGTTGATATTATACAAAATATTAATTTTTAAATACCTTATTTTCGATTATATTTTGTGAAGACATAACAATCCTTACAACATCTCGTGTAAAGTATTTCATCCTGAAAATATCAAACATGTTCTATAAATGTTTCGCCTTATAAAAGAGGACAAAATTTATTGAAAATACTGATTAAATATATCATATAACTGAGAGTATATTTTCTCATCGTGCCTTATGCTATCATTTTCTCTGCTTCAGCTGCAGTCAATAGATCTTGAAAGATATAAGGGTGAGTTTCCGGATTGAGTGCCTAAACGAGGGAACAAAATACATTTTGTTCCCAAACAAAGTGAAGATGATTGAACTCTCAAAAGTTTTTCATTTCAAGATTACTTGTAGTGGTTTGTTTCTGTTATTGCATTATTTCGTCGAAGTTTTTCCTCTAGATATAATACTTTTCTTTATTCGCCCGTTTACACCAAGACAACGGTAGATTGTTTCACCTGTTTTTTTTCATTCTTGAAAATTTCTCATTAGGAATAATTAAATTTTTGGCAAAGACAAAAGTTTTCTTCTTTAAAGATACTCCAGTCTTGTAGAACGGGCAATTAGTTCATTGGTATGTACAAAAAACAAAAGGAGTCTTGAATTGTTAGTCTATTTTAATCGAATCATTTAAAAGGTAAAAAGATAATCAAAAATAGATACTGTTTTTTGTTCAAATTGTTGTCAAGTGTGTGTTAGAAATCAAGTTTTTTTTAGTCAATCGTGATAAATGAACTTTGATCTTGATAATTAATTGACCGCACTATAAAAATATTTACTCGCCTTTTAACTGTTAATAGCATTTCAACAACACTACTAGTGAGCTGTTGATTGCATTCCTTGGTATTTTGCCTCGTGATTAAAATCCTTCTATTTTTCTTTGGGTCACCAATCTCTCCATTATACCCTCCTCTCTTACAATATACCTTAAATACCTGAGAGTTCACCATTGTGTTATTAAAGACAAACAATGTTGAAGTAACAGTTCTTCCAGTATCGAATAAATTATTGTCAGCTGTCCATGGTACACACAATATACGAGTACGTGACCAGCATCACACTTTAAGACGTCAATCATCTTGAATTCCTTATCTCTCAGTGAAAATTTATGTTTTTTTTCAAATTTTATTTTATTAGACTTCCGATCTATCCAAATGTTCTTCAGTTTTTCTATACTTTACCGTGTGATGGCGCTTTTTCTTTTTATTTCCGGTTTACCTTCACTATTATTAGAAAGTCAATTATAATAGTATACATTTTATTTCTGAAAGCGAAGGCAACAAATTGTCCCAAATGTGGATTTTAATTTAATAATTGTTAAAATATTTATTCACCAAAATACATAATCAAACTATAGAGAAATATCATGGTATCCGATGCGTGATTTATTTTTGAAGTAAAAAAATAAAAACCATAAAATTGAAAACAGTTATACATATGTGAGTACATAAAAGTGATTTTTATAAAAAAATATTTTCTTTATATTGCAAAAACATTCTCGAAAAAAGTACTTGAAAATCAATCTCGCAAATTCCTAGGGAATGAAAAGATGAATAGGCC